>JBAMJV010008752.1:0-94643 GCA_037951105.1 Echinarachnius parma
ATCACTCTATTCATGATCATTACCACCACCATAAATCAATCACTATCATCATTGTCGTCATCAATCACAACCACCATCACACCACTCCTACTGCCACCACCATCGCAGTTATCAACATCACTATCATCACCACCACCACCACCACAATCATCGCTGCCGGCATCCATCACAAAAATCATCATCACCACCGCCACATTATTCTCCTACAATGTACATTTACTGTTCAGCAATGTAATTATCACCCCACCACCACCCTCAACATCTCATTCATCATCACTATCATCACCACTACCACCATCAATGCCACCGCCACCATCGACCACCATCAATTTCACCTTCAATCATCACTGCAGTCACTATCATCATCACCACCATTTATTCTCCTACAATGTACCTTTCTGTTCAGCAATGCGCCTGCTGCAGTTGCCAGAGGACTGAGGCTGCCTGTTCGCACTTTATCCATGTCTACGTTGCCACGGTTACTGATGGTCTGGTCCCGCAATTTATCCACATTCTCATCCAATTCCCTGCAAAGAGATAAAATGTTTCAATTCAATTCAGTGGCATGCAACTGTCTATAGCAGCCAATCTGCCTATAGTTCCCACCAAAAGTGATCCCCTGCAGAGAAAAGGCAATGTAATGGAACCTTTCTACAGAGATCACCTGTCTATAATGGCAATTTTCTTGTTTAGCTGGGCACTTTACACAGGTTTCATTGTAAATGGTTGAATCTAAGTTGTCTATTGAAAATCTATAGACAAAATAGCAAATTATTTTGCACATTCTCACATAAAATAATTTGCTTAGTAGCCTCAAACTTTGCTCGTTAAATATTGTCATAGTTTTTCCTCTCTTTCTATGTCAAGTTATTGTGAACATTTGTGTATATGCCCTGCATAGTCAGTGATATGATTTGACCTGGGCTTTATTCTATTGTATATATTATTTTTTTAGTTTTTTCATTCATGTATCGTTTGTTGAAGTTCTAAGCCTCTCAAAAAAGTGATTTTTCAAACAACTTTTAAACTTTAGCATATCATTGAGGTGTTTCCATAGTGACCTGAGATCTCTGTCAATCTGGCTCTCCAAGTGCATATATCGGATGTATGCCTGGTGGAACCTTGGATCGCTGGTTCCTGATTGGATGGTTATCTGACCCTGGAGCGCTCTCGAGTGCCATGCGTATCTTGTGCGACGTGGAGCGGAAGTTGTTGTTCATGTTGTTGGACCTATGTGTGTCGTGTGAGAGCACAACAAATATATACATGTTGAGTCAATTATATATTCATGTAGCAGGGAAAAGTAAAAAGATGCTAACAGTTTGCGATGCGCCAATTCTATACACGCATATCTTTGAAGACAATAGAACGCGTACATCCAAGACGATAGACTAGTTCTTCTGCAGACCATGGACACATAATTTAGTAGTTGATGAGTTTCAAATTATAGAATTTGTCTGGAAATCAATTTTTGTTAAACTGTTGGTGGAATAGATCTACCACAACTATCACCTTTCATTTACGAGAATATTACTTTGGTTGTTAGTTCTCTGTCAAGTATACATATTAACTCCTTGAGTGCCCAAGCTCGCATTTTTGCGAGTGGTGTACAAATGCCATAGAGCATTAAAATCCCTGGCACTTTACGAGTTAATCCATTCAGGACTAGTCCACCAAATACTCTGCTTGTGGTATATCAAGAATGGAAACTCGTCTCGAAAAAATAAAATGGACACAATATACAAGTTTTTATAATCAATTTCAGCAAACTTACCATATTGAGGTGCATCTTGCGTATCTGCCTGAGCTGCATGCGCAGGGCCGTGGTGCGATGCTTGAGGACGTTGGCGCAGCGGTGGATGTTGGCCGCACTAGGTCCCGACAATGGTCTTTGTGACTGTGTGACGGGGGCCCTTGTTTGCTGCAATAAGAATTATACAAGTAGTTAAAATTATTAGAATGATGATGACGAAGACGACGATGATGACGATGATGACGACGATGATGATGATGATGAAGATGACGATGACGATGATGATGATAATGATGATGAAGATGACAATAATACATGATAATTAGTAATTATGTTTCTGAGAAGATTTTGAGCACTTTGGCACTGCAGTGGATGTTGGCCGCAACTTGATCCCGACAGCGGTCTTTGTGACTGTGTGACTGGAAACTCTTGTTTGCTGCAATTAAGAATTAGAAAGGGAGTTATAATTATAATCATGATGATGACGATGACGATAATGATGACGATGATGATAAAAGAGCAACAGAATTGGGCTTTGCTGGAAATCGACACCGGAGACGCCAGAATGCGGCTAGACCGATGCTCTAGTACCAATGAGCCACAAGGCCCTATTTTAATGGTAGCCTTCTGAGAAACCCTTCTCAATGCTCGATGGTCAAAATCTATATTTACTCGAACACAACACTAAATATATGAAATCAACTCTATAATCTTTGAATTTAATAAAGATTTTGAGCACATTGGCACTATGGCAGATTATGGCCGCACTAGGTCCCGACAATGGTTTTTGTGACTGTGTGATTATGTAATTATGATAATGGCAGCATTATCTATGATGTTGAAATTGATATGCATTGGATGATTGGATGTGCTTGGGCCCAGACAATGATGTTGTGAAAATTTGCATTACCGTACTGACCGGCGTAATCGCCGCATACTTTTTTCCTTGAAAAACCAGACAAAGTTGTGGGTGCGGCGGCCCGGGGTAGTCAACATGTTCAACTGCCAGCACCGCGCTTGCCTGCAACGATCTACGTGCTGTTATGGATGCATTGCATTGCACAGTAGTACAGGGTTCTACAGTACGGTTCGGACATTTTGAGTCGAGAGATGTACATCGTACTCGTAGCTTGCATGGCAGTTAAATAGCGCGATGGCGAGAAATTTTACGCGCCGCCGATTCCCTGCTTAAATTGGCAAATTTCTTCCCCGCTGATTTTATCTGGTTTTCGGACGTTATTGCCCGCTTTTTTTGTCGCCAGTTTCCCTAGCGCTCTTTTCTCCCACTTTTTTTTTTTCAATTTCAATGCTCAAAGTCGGCATGCGGCGTTTACGCGGCTGCGGCGATTCCGCCGGTCAGTACGGTACTAAATTTACTTGATGTAAAATTTATCAACCAAGTCTATAGGAAGCACTAAATTAAATAGTTATTATTCATCATTTAAATTACCTGTATCTGCTGTTCCCGCTGTCTCAACTGCTGCTGCTGCTGTTGTTGCTGTTTGAGTTGCTGCAGCTGCTGCTGCTGTTGCTTCAACTGCTGTTGGTGTTGCTGCAGTTTCACCTGCTGTTGTTGCTGATGATGCGTGGGAGTGGTCATCCTAGTTGGTGGTGCTGATGCTGACCCGTCGGGTCTCTTGGCTTGACCGTCCTGTATACAAATAAACAAACATTTTCTTATGCGGGTGATCTTCAGAACTGGTTGTGGGGATAGTAGAACCTGTTCAAACATTAATGATAATAATAACATATATTTATAATGCGCAAATTGCAATAAGCCTCTAAGCGCTATTATTATTATTATTATTAATGGATACACACTTCAAACATTCCTGCACACAAAGTGCACCATTTCCATTCCCTAGGGAGAATTCCAGCCAGGCACACACAGTGCTGCTAAGGAACCACGTTCCCATCCTTTTGAGTCCCCATTTATACACCTGGGTAGAGAGCAGCATTAGTGGATTGATTGTCTTGCTGAAGGACAAACGTAACAGACAATACACTGGATTCGAACCCTGGATCTCACTAATTAAAGAGCGCGCAATCTACCAATCTTGCCACACTACGTCCACATTGAACCTAGTTTGTGCACATTACATAACAATGAGCCAGTGTATATTTCGCACCTTGCACAAGGTGTTTATAAGATGGCACTGTGCGTCTCATCAACAAATCCAAACAAATTCGGAAGCACTGACAAATGTCCTTAAAGGGATCTAGTAATATTGTCCAGATCCTCACAATTCAATTGCAATTCTAGCAGATCCCAAATACCTTGTTGTATTATTAACAATATAGAAGCACGGGACAGGTTTCGGCTTTTTCGAATTTTCCTTTCGCTAAAAATATATTTACAAATGAAGTGTCCAGATGTACTACTATTTACCGTATTTGTCGGTGTATTAACCGCACTTTTTTTCCCCAAAAAAAAAAAAAAAAAAAAAAGTGCGGTTAATACACGGGTGCGGTTAATACCGTAGTAACCGCATTAAAAAAAAAAAAATTTATTTTTTACAATTTTTTTTAGGGGGTGCGGTTAATACACCGGAGCGGTTAATACACCGACAAATACGGTACTGGATAGTCGTAACTGTGAACAAAGTCAGTGCAATGAGTTAGTGAAAATCACTTTGCATTTTTGCTCATTACTCGGCCACATAATGTCAATTTAACTTGAAATTGTCACACAATACATATCAGATAACAACGATATACATTGTATCAACCATTCATCACTTAATACACATGTCAACAAAGTTACAAGATCCCTTTAAATGCAAGTAACCATATTTTACTTCCTCAGGATGTGTTCTCTTCATTTTGGTGTACCCTGTTAAAACCTAAGAATTTACAGCATATTTCAAATTATTTTGTGCAAATGATTAAGCTCACAATAAATATGAACATACGTTGGCACATCCATCTTTGTCAATGATAACTGTTTGTACTTGTGAAGGCTGGGCACCATAGAAAGGTTACCTAGGGAACCAATGACTGCTAGCTTACCTGCGCGGTTGGCGTTTGTCCTCTAGGTGCATTGTGGGAACCAATGACTGAGCGCACCATCCCGGCAAGATTGGCTATCTGCTGCTCCATGGCTGAAATCCTCTCACTGAAAATAACAATTAATTTCAATTCAAGTTTATTTTATTATTTATCCATGTTCATTGCATTATCCGCCTTACTTTACTTCGTGTTTATTATAGTACAATATAGTACAAATCCTCTCACTGAAAATAACAATTAATTTCAATTCAAGTTTATTTTATTATTTATCCATGTTCATTGCATTATCCGCCTTACTTTACTTCGTGTTTATTATAGTACAATATAGTACAAATCCTCTCACTGAAAATAACAATTAATTTCAATTCAAGTTTATTTTATTATTTATCCATGTTCATTGCATTATCCGCCTTACTTTACTTCGTGTTTATTATAGTACAATATAGTACAAATCCTCTCACTGAAAATAACAATTCATTTCAATTCAAGTTTATTTTATCATTTATTCATGTTCATTGCATTATCGACTTTATTTTGTGTTAATTTTAGTACAATATATACGAATGCAGAATTATATAAAGCCATAGGTGACAGACATGCATTCATAATGACAAAACGCAAACAAAACGTACAATTGAATGATAATGTGGGGTCAACAAAAAGTGCTTCAAGCCATATTAATCATTGACCCTGGGTAATAACAAAGGCATAGTACTCTTCAATCGCTTTCCAAACAGAACCTGAGGATTGTATTCCTTAATAAAATGTCTGATTTACACACACAGCTTCAATATCAGTTAATTAAAAAAAATCACAATAGCCACACAAACTTGTTTATAACATATAATAACAAACTTGGTCACAAAGTCACAATTTGAGTTATCACATCATCAAACTATATTCATCACGCAATTATAACAGTAAACTGACTTTAAATATATGTTGTCACGAGAATTAAAAAACAAAAACAACAGCGGATGGTAAACCCTTTGGTTCTGAAGAAATTTTCCTTTTCTCAGAAAACTCTTTCCCTGCAAATCAAATTTCAACCCAAATAAATTGGCTGGTATCTTGGCAACTCGAAGCAAAGTGTCACAGTGTTTATACCAAAAATTCACCCCCGCTTTTTTGATCTTGCAAATATATTTATGGCCACAACAAGCATTTCAGTACTTACACTAATGATAAAACATAAAAGGGGATATTTTGTTACGTTTTGTCAAAATTTGCTTGGAATTGCTCATCTGCAAAAAAATAGGCAAGAGATTCAACATTATCGTTATTTTTGGTTACCATAGCAACCTACCTGGTCTGTTCATCTTGATGGTGGATCCTGGTTGGCAAGCGAGGGGAGGGTTGTGAGAATGGCCGCTGCCCCCCGGGGTGCACACCCGCACCCCCTGGGCGGGGTCCTACTGCCCCCTCCACTGCAGGGGCACTTTGAGGTCTGTTAATAAGGGTATTAGTAAAATTTTAAAAACAACACCAACAAGCAGCCGTTAGACACCGGTTTGACAGGGTTATGAATACTGAACATCCAGGCAAACACAACAGATCATTTATAAAAACATATTAAAACTTAATTAGAACTTTCATTATTGGGAGAATAGACTGAAAAACACATGACACACTTTTACAAACATGATATTATTGACCCATTTTCGATGGGAACCTGATAGGATCCTGTATATAGTAAACGCTTGCGCTCTGAATCTTTTCGATGAGCGTATTATTGCATAAATAAACGTTGCCAACACTGCGCACAAACAAAAGCGAGATTGACTCATCGAAAAGTTGTCCCGTGATTAGGATTTAGACAATACAGAGATTTAAGAAATGTATATATTCAGATATCACTATTAAAGACCCCACTGATAGCAAGGGTTTTGAGCTAATTTCACCGTGAATGTTTTTGTTTTGTTTTACCTTCCATGATGCAGAGAGCCATCATGACTCCCATGCCTCCTCAGGGGCAGCGGCTCTCTGTGCCCCGGGCCCATCCCATTGGGGATGGGGTGTCTCATGCCAGGGGCTCCATTCCTGATAGGGTGGGGGCCCTGTGGCCCTAGGGGTCTGCCTGGGGGCGTCTGGTGGAACTGAGGTGGGGGCCCGCGCTGGCGCGGGTGGCCGTTGGGTACGGGCGCCGACATGGCAAGTGGCTGAGCTGTCTTGGCGACTATAAAGAAAAGACATACTCACAAATTTAGAACTTTAGTTAGTTATGTGTAATGGGAAACTAAGGGTGTTTTTTGTTGTTGTACTGTTAGGAATTTATAAATTATCTCTTTCATTCAGAATATAGACAAATATTAACAATTTCAAAGACCTGTGTAAATATCTATACTTTCAGAGAAAGTAACATCTTCAGGGGTATTCCTGAATAAATATATATTCTGTTAAACATTAATTAAAATTTCAAGTTTACGTTCAGATTTGAGATCACAGTTCACATGATGTACAGACAGGAGAAAAACTATCTGATAAATTCAACTGCCTACATGATTACAGGACTACAGGCTTATAATTTAAATCCTGGACTATGCACTTACTTGGAGCATGATCAGGCGTCCGTTGCACCATGTCCCCACTGGACGGTCTACTCCCCGCCCTAGCTCCATCCACACTACTCGCACTCCCCTTCTGGTTGGGGCGGGGTATCGTTGCGCCCCTCTCTTGTGCCCCTGGGTGCGGCCTGGGGCCCCCTACACTCCCCCCACCCTCAGAAGGAGGTCCTCTGCGTGGCATCGTGGCATTTCCAAGGTTAGGGTGGGGCTGTTGTGGGTGGTTGGGGTGGGGCGGGCCCCTACGCCCATAGGGGGGCCCCTGGTGTGGCCTGTTGACCGTTGACCCCCCTACGGTGGAGCGCTCTGGGGCCAGCCGCTGGAACGGCTGTTGGCCCTGGGCTGCCGGCCGCTGCATACTGGCACTACTAGCCCTCTCTGGTGTACCTCGTCTGAAGTTGTCCTGTAATTAAATTAGAAATGAGTTGTCAGGGAATTTTATGCAACTCCTCAATACTTTCTTTCTCCTTTAAACAAACTTTTGCATTGATATCGTGAGGGCTTTTTGACGCATAACATACTCTTTACTATAATCCTTTTAAACATGTGATACTCCTTTTTAATTTGAAAATTCTGTTCACTGGGAAATATAGAGATCTTTAACTATCAAATTCTAATTTTAGTCGAAAAAAAATCCAATGCAAATGTTAACATATCAACTATAGTTTTCTTGATAAAAGGGTTAAAAACAATGGGGGCGAAAAGCCAAAGCATTATTAACCCATTCGTGACTGAATGATTTTGCTATAACATGTATTCTCCATAGACCCTGACCTGAGTATTTTGGGGACCAGTCCTGAATGAGTTAAATGACTAAGGACTTGATCAAACAGTGTAACTACTTGTATGCTTAAAGGGACTTAGTAACATTGTCCAAATCCTCAAAATACAATTTTAATTCTAGCGGTTCCCTCATACCTTGTTGTATTCGTATTAACAATTAAATCATGGGAACGGTTTCGGTTTTTCAAATTTCCCTTTCGTTACAAAGATATGAACGATCAAAGTATTCAGATAAGAAAAACTCCGGGCGAGTTTTTCTTCTGTGTACAAAGTGAGTGCAGTGAGTTAGTGAATATCACTTTGTATTTTCACTCATTACTTGGCCATGCAATGTCCATTTGACTTGAAATTTTCACACAATACCCTGTGGACATATGAGATAACAACAATATACATTGCATCAACCCTTATTCACGTTTTGCACATGTCAACAAAGTTACTAGATCCCTTTAATAGGATTTAGGACAAACATAGCCAGACAATCTTTTCATCACTATAGCAAGGACCAGCAATCTAGACTTGTTGACAGTGCAAAGCGAATGAACAAAAAAAAACAAGCACTTCGAGACATTTAAACAACCGATTTACATTTACAGATTTGGAGGATCAAGGATTGCAACACATAATAAAAGTCCTTAGCTAGAAGGACATATGGAAGAGTAGGACTTATCCCCCATATGTTGAAAAGGGCCTGCAATATGGACTATGCTTACAAGAGTAAATTGAAATACAAGTCTTCAGAGACCTGGGCCCATATTCATAAACACCCCTCTAGCTTTAAGAAATAGTTCCACGCTATTCCATTTCAGATGATGTGGTTTAGTGAGCAACAAACAAATTTCTAGCATTGATATAGTAGACATACGTGGCCTTTTTGAAACAGAGAAAGGCACTGCCCGATGTGTATGAAGATTTGAAAAGGACTTTTATTTTTACCCTATTTAAACAAATCTAAACATCTGTTTCTAACTCTACTTATGCTTGTAGGCCAAGAAGATCAGAATAAAAAACATGTTTGTGAAGGGAATGTGAAAGGTCCGAAAAGGACTATGATTTTTACTTTATCAAAACAAACCTAAATATTGATTTCTCTGTTTATGCTTTTTTGTATTTTTTGTATTGATCATCTTTGTATTGATCTTCGTTTATCTTACCATTTGCTGAGGATGCGGCAGTCTCTTTTTCTCCGGCGATGGATTGAGGTTGCCAGAGGCCGTTGATTGCGCCATGCTGCTGCAGCTGCCACTCTCACTGTCATGTTGTTGCCCTAAGTGCATGTTGCGGGGAAGCGTCATCGTGTTGTAGCGGTTCTTCCTCACGTCCCTCTTCTGGTGGTCGACCTCGGGTTCGGAGTAGTAGTCGAGTTCCACCGGCGTGGAGGTCGTGCTACGTGGAGACGAGGGCCCAGGTGCGTTGGGGTCCTCGACAAAGCCCGGCTCGTAGATCTTCAGGATCGTGCGATCGTGGACATCACTGTAACATTAGGAAACAACAATTATAATTGTTATTCATTTATGAATATTTGGCAAAGGATGATAACAAAGTCTCCATTTTAACCATTTTAATAAAGGATCAAAACAATATTAAAAAAGGAACCTACACCCTAAAATAATATTCTTATAAATGATTAGGTAATAGTTTTAATAGTCCATTCCACAAACAAGTTCAGAAAAATAGGTTTCAAGACAAATCATATAAATGATAACTCATCACCATACTAAAGAAGAAGAATAAATCTATTGTCTAGAACATATGCATCTTCCATGGTTCAATTGTCTCCAAACGTACGCTTGTATAGATACCGAGCCAATGTGTGTTTCGGACCTTGTGCATCTGCTTTGTAAATCTGAACCCCCTTTCTATAGGAACAAAGTACTACTAGTATATTGACTCACTTGACATCCTCAAGTTCATAGAAGATATCCATGCTGCGGTCCTTGATGTAAATCTTCCTGGCTCACAGTTCTAACATGGATATGTTATTTAAGCTGCTTGGGGAATTCTCAGCCAAACATCACCCTAACAGATCTAGTTGCAAACCAATCCCCTCAAACAACCAACAAGCAAACAAACAAATGATATTTATTCATAAACTTACTGGACTTCCTCAAGTTCATAGAAGATATCTGTGCTGCGGTCCTTGATGTAAATCTTCCTGGCTGGCTGCTCCAGCATGGACATGTTGAGCTGCTTTGGGAATGCTCGGACAAACAGCGCCCTCACAGTATCGAGACCAGTCACTTCGTTTGGCATCAGGGCTCTTTTTGTCTCATTCTTGTATTGCAAGTAGATCAGACCTAAAACGATTATAAACAAATAAAAAATATTGTAGTGTACACATAATTTTAAAGCCCATTTACAAGGGAATTTTAAAATCTTTCTGAACAATAATAGAATATATAAAGAAGTTACAAAGTGTGAAGTGGTTTGATTAAAAACACACAAAGTATTAACGACACTGGCAATCATGACAGCATATATATATTCAAACAAATACATAAATATTAGCTGTTAATAGAACTCACTCCATTGGTCAAGCATTTAGAGAATAATACTAGAACATGTCAGTATTTTTATAATGGAATTAACTTGACAATACTGTGGTCTCTATTTGCTCATGTCACCATGTAATCAACTAAAGAAGTCTCTACTGGACCCTATATGAAACACTTGTTTTTTTAATGCCCTTTCTCTTCTTGATACAGGGTGAATACATACATATAGAGAATAATTTCCATTTCATAAGGTGAACTTACCAAGTGGTCTCTCCCTGCTCTTGTTGACCGTGTTCTTGACCACAGGCATGCTGGCCCTCAGTCGTCCACCTCTATGGAACCCTGTGGCCTCTGTGTTGATCTCAGACATTGTGTCCATGGTGTCCAGGTTGTCCAGGTTATCAAGGTCCGTTTCACAGAACACCCCATTCCCAATCGGCTCCTGGTAAAAACAAGAAAAATTACAATCAAAGTTATTCACTATTCACAGGTATTAATGTACTGCCCCCACAGTCGTCCCCCTCTATGGAACCGGGGTGGCCTCTGTGTTGGTTTCAGACATGGTGTCCATGTTGTCCCAGTTATCAAGGTCAGTTTCACAGAACACCCCATTCCCAACTGGCTCCTGGTAAAAACAAGTACACAAACGTTCAAAGTTAATCACCATCAACGAAGACTACCAAAAGGTGGTGATAGATCCAATTATCAAATTAAAGGCACGATTTTCACAGTAAAAATGCCACAATCACAACTTTCTGAGTTATACCGTTTGAGAACTAATTATTTATTGCATATAAGAATCTTGGACAAGTGTACAAAGGTTGGTAG
This sequence comes from Echinarachnius parma, assembly GCA_037951105.1. NCBI lineage: Eukaryota > Metazoa > Echinodermata > Echinoidea > Clypeasteroida > Echinarachniidae > Echinarachnius > Echinarachnius parma. Next base: position 11,430 of record JBAMJV010008752.1, read on the forward strand.
GAAATTACAGGTGTCCTCCCTTATAGAAAAGCACCATTACAAGACATTTAAATCCAAACTTCTATGCTGTGTAAGGACAAGTTTCTCCTTTATTACAGGCAGTAAATGGTTGATATATCATAAACAAACTCACTAGCTATCATCTAAGTTTCTAACATTAGCTATTGAAACCAATGCAAAGTTTAAAAATATGAAGTAAGTTTCTCCTTTATTACAGGCAGTAAATGGTCGATATCATAAACAAACTCACTGGCTATCATCTAAGTTTCTAACATTAGCTAGTGAAACCACAATGCTAAGATCAAAAGTATGGCATGCTCTGACAGCCTTGACAGGTGTCTCCCTTAAGAGAAGGATTGCAAGAATATGAAGAATTAGTTAACACATTGCCTAAAGGTGGAAACCAAGTGTGGATTTCAAACTCTAGTAGGGAACATATTAAATACCATCATCAAAGTCAAACATGGGTAATTATGGTGATAATAAATAATCAAACATTTTCATCGAGTTGAAAGTAAATCTAGTGCAAATAATGAAGTGCATTTGTCTAAAGATGTGTATCCTTTACCAGTGCAAAGACTGCAAACGTCATGATACATATATCAGCACCTTCTATAAAAGTAACCCATTCTGACAGCAAACAAAACTTGGAAGTTAACTACCACTGTTACAGGTGGTAGCCTGGTAGGGCACCCTTTCTATGTATCTAACAATTTGTAATAATTCCTATAAAAGTGAATAAAGGAAGCATGCTATTAAAAATGATGTGCAAGACTCACTCTCAAAGTGGAGTAAAAATGTATTTAAAAAAACAGTTCATGTCCCATTCCGTCACACCAATTTATGAAGTTGTTTTTTTGCATGGATAGCATACGCATTCATTGAGATTCTTGTGAATAAAGAACAAAATTCAAATCTAAAATTCAAAATATGATCACCTATATACAGTATATGCAAGAAAAGTCAAGCAATATTCAGTACTCATAATGTAAAACCACAATATATGTGTAGCTACAGAATTGATATCTTTTCCAGATGCATGCAGTGAACTGCAAAAACATCACGTCTAATGATACCAATTAAAATTTTGTTTGCTCACATGGATGTGTAAATGTAACATTGAATGACGCTGTTGAGGGGGAAATCATCAAGAAAATTGCAAGTTTAATGCAAGCAGATAATCTACACATCTAGTATATTTCATATGTTGTTTCTCCATCAGACATGGATTATAATATAAAATTCACTAGGATGTTATATATAAACTACAAAGTTGTAAAGAATGTACAAATTCTAGTACACACTTATAGGACTTGTTACCATCTACACTGTACACTAACTGTTTGTAAACAACTCATATTATTCATATTTTGAAAAAAATCATTGAATAAACTTTGTACTGTGAATCAATGCAACCTGCATATCTGTGAAGAAGACAGTGTGGACTCTATAGTCACACAACCAAAATTTAAGCTTACACTAATTTTCAACATTTGAGGGAAATGTCACCATCTAACTGTTTGAAAACAACTCATTTTATACTGAAAATGTTGTTTATGAAATAGATCTTTGAAAAAAATGTGTAGTAAATCAATCAGGATGTCAAAAAGAAACTGCATAGCTGAAAAAAAAAATGAAAACAAAAAACATTGTCACTCTAGTCACACCACAAAATTGCAGTCTAATATACACTGGCGTGGGTGTCTGTGTCTTTACGGTTTGAAAACGGGTCCAATTGTCCCACCCGTCATTCTCCAGTGGATAAATGAACAAAAGGTGTTACAATTCACCAATGTACCAGGGAGTGTAGCTTGCTATGATATTAAAGGTGTCTGGAAATGCTGAATGCATGAACATTCCTATCTAAAGCACTCTGGATTATGTGTCTGCCTCAAGGATCGAAAACAAACCAATCTTCTCATGACAGATATTTATCAAATAAATCAACATTAGAAAATCATCATGGGATAATAATCAACAGCATAGTGACACATGGTAACAATGCCACTTGATCCGCAGTTTACAGACAACATGAGATTCTTATTTCTGTTTGATCGGATGTACCACCAATGCCATTGTTTAACCCTCTGTATGCTTTGGAGTGCCAAGCTCCGTGTTTGCTGCTGTGCTTTATGAGCCAAATGGCACAGATCTTGCATTGTGTAACTGGTATCAATATATTTTGTTTGCAATATCAACCCTTATTTAGCAGGTTCTATTCAATCTACATGAACTATTCTTTTAACGTATAATCAGCTTAATATTGATAGATATGCATGCAATAATGAATAAAACATTGCTTTTGTTGCATTAATTATTATATAAGAAATTTCTCCCTTTTATTTACCCAAGTTTCTTTTTAGTTTTACCTTTAAAATAATGTGGCACAGAATAGATGGGCTTGATGTACGGTAAAGAAAGGGTTATTAGCAATTTAGCATTATATGGCACTTGGTCTGATAGCACAGATATGTTATTTGTTCTTAGAGTCTCCTTGAAAGGCTATGCAAATACAAAAACGATGTTTCCTGATAGCTCCTGATATCTCTCTGTATTTGCTAAGTCCTTCACTAAAGACTTGACACCAATGGAACCCCTCCCTCATGTAACAATCGACGGATAAATCAATGATAAAATTGCATTATAGATGAAACAATAATTTCAGCAGTGCGATTTTGTTTGGCATTCGATTGCCTGGGTAAAAAAACATTTTATGACGTCAACAAACAGGAAATGTCTCATTAAAAATAGAGAAATGATACCAACTTTACACCAAATAAAAACAAATTTGAGAAAAACAAATTCCAGTAAAATCTGCACTTTCAAGAGCACGTGCAAAAATCTTGTCTGCAGTGGTATCACTTATCACTAAGCCATATTCCAAAAGCAAACAAATGCATTTTCCCTCGTGCATCATAATTCATTTGTTCAATCAACCGTTCATCCATTCATCCGTCCATCCGTTCCCCCATTCATTCACACTGTTCATTCAACCATTAATCTATCCTTTACAAATCATCCATTTGTGTTGCTAATATGTCCAGCCGACCGTCCCTCGATTCATCTATTTGTACGATATCAATTACAAAAGATCCATTTATTTGTATGATAGCGCTCCCAATTGGCATGAATTCCGATATATTTAGTTCAAGGCTAGATTTATATTCAAATGCAATGGTGCAAATGAAATGAAACTTTTGGCAATATGATGACATATTAAAAGAGAATAGGAATAATAAACATGCGGCACATGGCCATATTCTGCAGGTGTATAATATATCCATATTCTATGAAATACTGTTTACAATTTTTGTTTGAAAACAATAAACGAATACAATCCCAATTCCCAACATTATGTTAATCGTTTGTGACCCAAAAATTTACACATTGATTGGAAAGTGCAGGAATGTGCATAGAACCAACAATTAATGTGTTATATACCATTCATTATAACTCCCTTAAAAAGTATTTTATTGTTAAGATTATAAGTGATATAATGTATAAATCTGTCCCATTTTAATCAACATCATGCAATGTTGTTCTTTTCATCTCAGTATAAATTTTTTTTTTCTTTAAACAAAAACTGCTGGCATATTGGAACTACAAATATGGCATTCATTATGTTTTATTGGGCCATATGGTAGTCCATCAGGCAATGGCAGATATGCTAAATAAAATGGCTTGTTAGTTCAATATGATTGAACAAAACCATTTCATATTATTAACACCTTTTCCTAAGTCCGTGCATCGCATATGAAAACAGGAAACCCCCTTTTCTGAATTAAATATTAATTGAAACCAAACAGCCACAATATTTTGTTTGTACAATATGCACAATAAAGAAATTTGTATGGGGTCACGTATCACTATGAAATCATACAGCAATTCACAAGTGAGCTATAATCATCAACCAAAGGCCATGAAAAGAAGTGTATTTCCTTTTTTACTTAAGAATTTAAAAGAACCTACAGAAAAGGCTTTATAAAAAAAAAGTGCATTTGCATGCATCAAGAAAAGATCATAGATAATAGGGGAAAGAAACCGGGTTGCCAATTTTCATTTGCAGTAAATTGGAAGTGACAAATGCTGAAAAACGTCCATTGTGTAGCAAAATCTGCACCAGGAGTTTCCCATACAAAAGTACTTCCCCAATATTCCCCTACCCCAAAGTACCGACAGACTTAATCAATCTCCTTTACCCAAAACCACATGGTTAGTTTCCCCCATCTTACAATGGTCTCTCTCTGTATTAATTTGTAGCTTGGGAGTGTGTAAATGATGTCCAGATACAACCGCAAATGAACCGCAAATGAAGTGCATAGGATTTGTTTGTGTTATATATTCAAAAGTCCATGAACTTTTTATGAAGGTATTAAAGTATGAATAATAGAACTGTATTAAACCACAGTGAGCTGGCAACATAATTGTGAAAAATAGAAGATACCTTGAGAGATTCAGTAAGGGCCTGCATGAGCCTTGTATCCTAGCAGAATCTCACATCATGAGAGAAATGCTCACATGTGCATTGTATAGGAATTTTAATAAACCGAACACAAAAAGTAACTTACCCCCTAAGCAATTGCCCATAATTTCATAACCAATAATTGTTTCAAGATGTCATCTTACCACAATATTGGCACAGTTGTTATGTTCGATATTTGCGAAAAATCAGAGATATTCATCACTTTATGGCTGAATGAGCACAGATTAAAGACAAAATGGCCCAATTCAAAAGTCACAAGGTATTGCGCGTGCCTGTACATTGTTGTGAATCAGCACATGTGGCAGAATGCATTGATCATGGTTTATGAAACAATGCCGTTTGATATTCCATTCATTTTGGGTTTTTTATGGCACATGTGGTAAAATGCATTAATTGCAATTGTAAAACAGTGCATTTTTTCAATTCTCAATAATTTGTAATGATGATAATACTTTTGCGAATTTTGAAATATGACTATTTTGTCTGTAATGTGTGCTCCTATTATTTTTACACATTCTTTTCCTAACTACATAGGGATATCTTGGCAAGACGAAATCTTGAAACAATTCTTGGTTATGAAATTATGGGCAATTGCTTAGGGGCTAAGTTACTTTTTGTGTTCGGTTTAGTATTAAAACAATTGAACCCCCCTTAACCCCAGGACAGCCATCACAAGAGCTTTCTAGCTCAGTTGGTAGAGCACCGGTCTAGCAATCTGGAAGTCTCGAGTTCGATTACCCGGGGAAGCCCAATTTCTTTGCTAATTTTCATTTATAGTAACATTTACTATTACAATGCGTTCAAATTGCATTTAAATAGAGAATGATCTTCTGCATTCCCCTACAGTATTAAGCATCTACACTAATTTGTTTTCTGTACTGGCCCATTCAGTCAAGTAAAATTCTACATTTGAAATTTTACTTGCCCCAATATAAAATGTACTTGAGCTCAATACTTTGAGATGAGATTAGCACATATGAAATTACATTGTTCCCTTGCTGTTGAACAATTATTTAGTTGGTCGGGCACTCGGGCAAGTGCTAGTGTCGAGCCCTGCCTTATAACCAGTGCTGTATCCAATACAGATATTGACTGATTACAGGGCTAGATATTCACTTTTGTTTCTCTGGAGGCCCAGTTGGGCAAGGAAAATCAAAGCTTTTCAAATTTGGGGAAAACAAAACAAAAATTCATGCAAGTTATGGAATGATAAAATACAAAAAATTGAAATTTGGTAAATTCCTATAAAACTGTACACATTGGAAGTCCAGGAATTATTATTTAATACCACCCACATACATCCGTCTCCTAAAAAAGTGAAACATTGTATGGAAATTCTAAGTTAAATATCTCTTTGGGCAATGATCGTAGTTGCATGTACTGTATTTTGGCAGTTTCTATTAACCTGATGGAAGCATTTCATAGCCTTGACATTTTACAAAGTTTCCAACTTCTTTTTAAATATATAAAATCATATTCTTCATTTTTGTTCTCTCTTTGGTTTCTGGTTCTCCTTTTCCACGATTTATCGTACAATATTTCAAGGGATTTGACAGGAAATTAGAGGAAATTGCGCACACTCTCTTTGAAAGTAATAAGGTGATGACTCAAGCTGTCCTAACCCAATGTCCCAGTCACACTTCCCCTTAAAGCCTTCCCGTTTGTTCATTCGTGTCTCCTGTAAGATTGATCTAGAATCTAGAATTCAAATTCAAATCTGAATTTTAAGGAGTGGTTGCTACAACCCGCCGTGTCAAAAAGACACCTTGCCCAGGGGTGCAAGATAGGACTCGTGCCTTCACTAAGGAAGAAAACAACGAAATGGAGAAAAACGCCAGGAGATGCGCCACAAGAGAGGTGAAGCGCGAGCCTCCAATGGTTTGATGATCTGTCTTTTCGTGCCACTAAGGGGAAGACAAAGATGATAACAATAGCCATGTCGTGGCAGGGTTTTGAACATTTTGCTCTACCTTTCCTTAACCCGTTGCTTATGGGAACCGAGTGGGTTATGTAGGAAGTCTATGGGGATTTCACAATCTCGAAGGGAACGGGTTAAGCGGCACGAAAATCGAGTACTGCCACGTTTTGTTGCGCATCGCCACCGAATAGCCTCATTTCATTGCAGTCCCCCAAAATGCCAATACGTGGCTCTTACCCGAAGGCTTTGCGAGTATGTGTGACTGGTACATAACTATATGCAGTCACATCATACAAGAAATGGGTCTGTCAGAAGTAGTTCATGTAAAAAAAAACTTCCAACACAAAAAAACAATTACATCTCATTTACCAAACAATGAGGCAGACATATAAAGTAACCTTTATGATGAAGTTTAATATCATTACTGGCTAGTCACATCATACAAGAAACAGATCAGTCAATAGTAGTTCATGTTCTAAATCTCAGCACAAGGAATCAATTACATCTCAACTACATCAGAATCAGGCATAACATTTAAAAGCAGAATTTGAATACTATTGCCGTCTTTGCCGAGTTGGTATTTTACAAAAGAAAGAAGACTAAGGTACGGGACTAGATGTACATTTATATTAAATACATTTTAACAAGTAAAATGCTAAATACATTTTGATATAATGTCTGATACCTCTGTAATTTGATATTTCACAAGCCAAAACCTTTTAATAACACATTACATTATTTTTCCCATCATACCTTACAGAAATGTTGCATGAAATTTGAATCTCACATAGTATTTCAGGTTACACATTTAAAACATAGATCATCATTTACTCACTGTGTTCAAACTGATGAAGAAATTTCCTTGCAAAACCTCACACATCACCAAATGAAATGATCCTTCTTTTCCCTGTAATAGCTACCAATATTCCATGGGAAGGTATTCCAAGTACACGTCTCAATCAGATATAACCAACTTAGCTCCTCTCTGGTTTTATAAGCATCTGAATATCTTCCCCAAGCTGACCGCTTCACCATCTGAGGAACACTGGAAATGCTTTGCCCAGCACAAAACTACATAAAACTCCGCAAGGAGTGCTTTACTCTATGAGAATTTCAGGTAAATGACCTTTGTTACTATTCACAATTTTTCTCAATTAATTCAAAATCAAAATATATTTGTCCGCGCAGGCACTTTAAATGTGATGAATGAAGTCCGTATTTTGTTGAATACCCTGTTGGATTTCTGCGTTGATACCCCTATGTACTTCTTATCCTGGGGGGCTAATAAAAAACTCAATCATATCTCATTTTAATTTACAAAGTACCCCTTGCTTTCCCCCAAATGATCAAAATATTGTTATAAATGGCAAAACCACAGAAGCCCTGAAGACCAACCACACGTAAGTGCCCTTAATTATTCCACTCTTCAATATTCGATTCATTTTTCCCTGATTTACAAATGATTTAAAACTGAGATTATAAATTTGGTTAGAAGATGACTGTGGGTATTTCTTGCCTGTAATGAATGACATCACAATCTAATTTTTTTACATGTTATCTTTGAACTGCCTTTGTGGGTTAAAAATGGAGATAGAGTACATTCTCCCATTGCTAAAACACAAATATGATTCAACCAGCTTTAAACCACTGCCTACATGAACTTGGTAGACAATGCATCGACTCTATAGGGATGGAATAAGCTAAGAATAAAGGGGTTAACTTATCAGGAAATAAAAGAAAATGAGAGCAACTGATTGGTCATGTCATCTCATTCTATGAAATGTTAATATGTTATCATTGGAACAATATGTTTTGCATAAGTTTTGAAATAAATATTTATGCCCATAATATTGAAAATACAACACCCTGTAGTTAATGCAAAATCCATGAGAGATCTAGAGATACTTCTTATTAGTATATTGTTTCTCTTTCATTCTTACCAAACAACTTTGAAAAACCTAAATTTTGGCAGCATATGTACAATATGTTCCCATTACAAATTAACAGTCTCACTTTAAACAATTTAAGTAAACTTTGTTGCCATATATGTACAACTCCCAAATGTCACTCAAACAAATTTAAAAAAACATGAAATCTACCTGTCAATCAAACAAAAACAATAGCGTTCATTCTTCCTATTATTTTGATTGCATTTAATATAAAATAATCACAGATTTGTTGCCACTTGAGGCAGAGATTTAGTCCTTGGTGGGATTATACTGAAGTTTATGTCGGAAGTGGTTGTGGTGAAGTAAAAGACACGTTCAGCCAAGGATGTAATGTACACTGTACGATTTGTTTTGATTTGGGTTCTAGATTAGTTTCAGACCTTTCTTCTTTCAGAGGCACTGAACATAGAAAAGGATCCCCAGGTTGCTTCTTTTTTACTTTTCATCTAATAGCCAATGTCACTATTAAATATATTCAATTTTTGGCATTCTTCTTTGCCTGATGACTTGTAGACAAAATCTTCAATCACACACTAATCCTAATGATTAAATAGGATTCAATAGTTGAAATCGGCATTGCACACATTGGTTGTTGCTATGTGGGGCAGCTGTAGACAAGCTTTCGGGTTGCCAGGAACAACCGGTTTACAAATTCAATTTAATATGCTAGCAAACTGACTGATGGAGTTGTTACGATTAATATATGCAGGACAGCAATGTAACACATACTTCCCTGGTTTAACCTATTCAGGACCGATTGATTTTGCTGTAACATGTATTCTCCATAGACTTGAGCCAGAGTATTTTCTGGACCAGTCTTGAATAGGTTAATGCAGGCATCTTTGAAAAGTGTCCATCCAAATTAACATTTGTTTTCAAATTTCATCAAATAAGGAAAACAAATCGAATCTGAGAAACAAAAAGGATTTTCTTAATAACCAGGTCTGAAACTAACTCATGAGATCTCTTGTGACAATGAAACCGATGGAGGGGATATGCTACAGAAAGAAGTGCTGGGGGTGTTTCACAAAGTTCAACTAATACCATTTTCATGCTTACCGTACCGATGAAAATACCGATAGAAAAGACCGATGGAATTTCTTATGTAAACAACTGGCAATTCGCAACTTCCCCTCTGTCGTGTTCATAGTGCAGGGGAATTTAATCGCCTTTTGCATTCACCGGCCGGAAGTGAAGAATTGTTGCGCAATCGCTTGCTGGCAGATTAGTGGATTGGCGCGCGCTTTCAATTTGGTTCGCCGGCCGCATCTCAGCTTACACATATTTGGCGACTAGACAGCGCGAATTCCAAGGAAAGAGACAGAACATGGGTGGGATATCGACGATCGTGATAAAAAGAATCCACTATACTTTCAATAAATTTGTTAGTGATCCGTTTTAAATATTGTTCTGTTCATCATTTGGTTTTATACATGTATGCTTTATGATAAATATATTATTATAACGATGTACATGAATTAAATTTTTTTTCGAACCTTTATATTCATGCAACATACAAGTAAAACAAATCAATTTATACGTAAACAAAACGTCAACAAAAACACGTGCACAATACTCGAGGTTCACTTTACACGAGCTATGCTGGCGCAGCATAATATTATCGCATGCCGTGTTCCAAAAAAAGCGCGCGTTACACTGCTTTAGCCGGAACAAGATAACGACCTTTGACCGTTTTCATCGGTGTTTTTCACCCGAACCATTTCATGCTGCCTGTTCTATCGGAGTGACACCGATAGAAAGAGAATTTCTCCTACTCTAAAGTAGGAGAATTTAATCGCCTTTTTCTCTTCTTTTCATCGCCTATTCTATCGGCTTTTTCACCTCTGTAGCATTCATGCTGGCCGTTTCATCGGATGCGTCCGGACGCATCCGATGAAAAGTCCGTAAGCTTGAAAGCAACATAAGTATCTATGTGAAACACCCCCTGATTTGTACAGCTACCTAGAGAGAAACAATGCCTTCATTGCCGAGGTCACACAGCTCAACTTTAAAGCGCAATTCATAACTCAAGTGTAACTCTGGGGTAATGGTGGCCATTGTCAGGCAAGGAAATTTAAGACTTGTCAAGTATGAAACCGAATTTGGATGGACCAAAACAAGAAAGAAAAAAATTTGTTATACTTAGTTGCCCAGTCGGGCAGGTAAACTAGATATAAATTAAATTTTTGGAGACTATACCCAATGTATCTTTAAAGTTTTTGTGTACGTGTAAGAAGTGTAAAGTTTTTATTTCAAAGTTTTGTAAGATGTAAGCATTTAATTTCAAATTATGTAACCTGTATAAAAGCATGTAGAGAATATATGTATACTATTACGTGCTATATAAGAAATGTATTAATATTATCATTATTATTAATGCTTGCCCAGAGCTAATATGAAAATTGCTACCTAATAGCCCTAATTTTAAAACCTTTGTTGTAAAAACCAGGGGTTTTGTTTTCTAGGTCAGAGACCAGCTGATGAGACATCTTGTGACAGGTAAAAACCAGTCCAGGGGATTTGCGAGAGAAAGTAGCAGAGGATCCAGGATTTGCGCTCCCTTCCTTGAGAGAAAATGAGGGCTTTCCAGTCAAGGTCACACAGCTAAAGAGATATCTAAAAGTAATATAATATCAAATCCTGATTTAAAAAAAAATAGATATTGTATGCCTACACTACAGACTGTGCTAGCTAGCTATAAGAATTGTTTTCCATGGTGGCCTCTGCCAGGCAAGTAAAATATACATGTAAAGTTATCAAGTTATGGTGGCTCCCTCCGAATGAAGACAAATATTCGTTTATTTGTTTGGTTGCCTACTTGGACATGTATACATTGGTGAAATTAAACATTAGTAGCCCTGGCCATTGCTTTCTTAAAAACAATGCTAACAGTTCCAAGTTTGTAGGTTTTCTTTTCTAGGTCAGAGACCAGCTCATGAGACGTCTTGTGACGGGTAAAAACCAGTCAAGGGGATTTGCAAGAGGAAGTAGCAGAGGATCCAGGATTTGCGCTCCCTTCCTTGAGAGAGAAGGAGGGCATTATTGCCAAGGTCACACAGCTAAAGAGATATCTAAAAGTAATATAATATCAAATCCTGATAAAAAAAAATAAAATAGATATTGTATGCCTACACTACAGACTGTGCTAGCTAGGTATAAGCATTGTTTTCCATGGTGGCCGCTGCCAGGTAAGTAAAATAAAAAGTTATCAAGTTTTGGTGGCTCCGAATGAAGACAAATATTAGTTTATTTGTTTGGTTGCATACTTGGACAAGTAAACATTGGTGAAATTAAACTTTGGTAGCCCTGGCCATTGCTTACAAAGTACTTAAAAACCCTGCTAAGTTCCAAGTTTGTGAAAACCCTTTTGGGGAAAATTCAGGGTTTTCTTTTCTAGGTCAGAGACCAGCTCATGATTTGTCCCGTGATGTGACGGGGTAAACCAGTCATGGGGATTTGCTAGAGGAAGTAGCAGAGGATCCAGGAGTCTTGCTCCCTTCCTTGAGAGAAAAAGAGGGCTTTTATTGCGAAGGTCACAAAGCTCAACTAGAACTTGAGAGCATAATTTACAAACACTTGTTAAAATTTAAAGGTACTTGGTAACATTGCTGAAGGAAGATCAAATAGAACAAATTATTTGGAAAAATTATCAATAAATGATAATATTGTGCTCACTTCCTTGACAGAGAAAGGGTGGCATTATTTCCAAGGTCATGGAGCTCAACTAGAAATTGAGACACACAATTTACCAACACTTTTTAAAGACACTTGGTAACATTGTTGAAGGATAAGTAACACAACTGTTTGATATATAGACTAATAGAGGATTAAATATCTGTAGTTATGTGTTTAAGTGTCTCTCATGACCTGGTAATACAAACGTTTGGGGAAAAAAATCTTTATTTTCATCTTTATTTATTTCTAAACCCAGCTTTATTTTCTGTTGAAAATACCCTGACAGCAATAGTGACATGCCAATAAGGGACAGGTTCATCTTCAGCTATCATTTGAGTCATTATAATGTCCGATTTGTTTAGGGTTGTTAAAGGAACTACAGCGTCTAGATGGCCTAATTTTCACAATTCGGCTCTCTATAAGTAATTTTTCCCGAAGAAAAATAATTTAGCAGTCATTTCTCATGAAATCAATCAATTTTGGGGTAATTAGTATACATGTATATCTAATTGTCCTGGGAACGCCCCTTTTAAATCGCCAAAATGTGACGTCATCTAAAGACCGGACTAATGAATTAAATTCTGTAGATGACGCATCATGACGTAAGCAAATTAATTGTCAATCACACGTCGATCACGCCGCCGATTCCGGACGCTAAATGTGGGTGGGGCGTAAACTGGCTGCTAAGTGAGATTTGGCATCAGAAAACTAGTCTTAAATCACTGCTGTATTTATTTTCATGGATTTTTCTTCGGCATACCTATGTTTCAAGTCATCAACTATGGAATAAGTGTCAAAGTACGTTGTATTCTGTAGGTCCTTTAAATAAGTCAAAGATCATGACTGGTTGTGACATTTACCTCAGCGGCTCTGCCCTGAATGGCATCGGCATGCTCTGGATACTTTCTCCTCAGGTAGTCCATCAGGAGAGGGTCCTCTTTCACTCTCTTTGTAGAATGATTCTGAACATACAAGATAAAGGGAAATAAATTGATAACAATAACATGTATTATAATGGGAATGACTCTGAACATACAAGATAAAGGGAAATAAATTGATAACAATAACATGTATTATAATGGGAATGACTCTGAAGATACAAGATAAAGAGAAATAAATTGATAACAATAACATGTATCATAATGGGAAGGATTTTGAAGAGATAAGATAAAGGGAAATATATTGATAACAATCATATGTGTTAAAATGGTAATGATGATGTCAATGATATCAAGGATGATGCTTTGGATATATTCCCCCTCAGGTAGTCCATCATGAAAGGATTGTTTTTCACTCTTTGCGTATAATGATTCTGAAGATAACAATAAATGTAACACCAATAATAACACTGTTTATGATGATGTTAATAATGATCAGTGTAATGATGAAGATGATGATGATGATGATGATGGTGGTGATGAAGATGGCGGTGATGATGATGATGATGATGGCGGTGATGATGATGATGATGATGAAGATGGCGGTGATGATGATGATGATGATGATGATGATGATGATGATGATGATGATGATGATGATGATGATGATGATAGAAGTATTTATATGACAGGCGTATAATTTATGAAAAGTACAGCAACTAATATCAGCCTTTTGACAATTGCTCGCATCTAAATGGTTCAAATGACCATTCAATGGTCAGCATGCAGTTATCCAGAGAATGAGCAGATACAAAAAGGCTTAATGGCTGCATCTATTCCTATCTGCACTACTATTCTTTTTACAGTCGTTTCAAACAATCAGACTCGAATCTTTGTAGGAACACATTTACAAATTGCTTAATGGAATCTGGTGGGGCCTGTATTATTTAGACGGGAATTGCAAAATGTAGTACTAGGAATCATGGAAAAAATAGGTTTGAGGACTGATTGATTTTGCCTGAACATGTTTTCTCCATAGACCCAAGCCAAAGTATTTTGGGGGACCAGTCATGAATGGGTAAAAGACATTCCATTTGTAATACCTGCGGTAAGAAGCCGAGGTTCTCTAACTCCTCTGCATTCTCGATGCCCACCACCGTGTGCCGCTTGTTGAAAGAGTCCCTCTCTCTTCGCTGCTCCCTCCTCTTGAATGCCTCGCTAGCAGCAGTGCTCTCTGAATCGCCGGACAGCGAACTCTGGCTGTTGTAAGCTTGGCTTACACGAAGTGCTCCTTTCTTTCCTATAGATAGAAGAAAAAAGGAAAGAAAATTAATATTTGAAGGTATTTAAAAAGAGTCCCTTTCTCTTCGCTGCTCCCTTCTCTTGAATGCCTCGCTAGCAGCAGTGCTCTCTGAATCGCCGGACAGCGAACTCTGGCTGTTGTAAGCCTGGCTTACACAAAGTGCTCCTTTCTTTCCTATAGATAGAAGAAAAAAGGAAAGAAAAATGAATGATATTTGAAGGTATTTAAAAGAGTCCCTTTCTCTTCGCTGCTCCCTTCTCTTGAATGCCTCGCTAGCAGCCGTTCTCTCTGAATCGCCGGACAGCGAACTCTGGCTGTTGTAACTGGGAAGCCTAGTTTACTTGAAGTGCTCCTTTCTTTCCTATAGATAGAAGAAAAAAGGAGACAAAATTAATGATATTTGAAGGTATTTGAAAGAGTCCCTTTCTCTTCGCTGTTCCCCTCTTTTGAATGTTTTGCAAGCAGCAGTGCTCCGTGAATCGCCGGACAGCGAACTCTGGCTGTTGTAAGCCTGGCTTACTCGAAGTGCTCCTTTCTTTCCTATAGATAGAAGGAAAGAGGAGACAAAATTAATGATATTTGAAGGTATTTAAAAGAGTCCCTTTTTGCTGCTCTTATATCTTGAATGCTTTATAAGCTGAATTAATTAATCGCCCAAACCGTGAACTCAGGCATACATGTTATACTGGAATCACAATCTTTCCTCCATTGAGAAAAAGGGTTTAACAAATGATGAGAAAATTAAGCTTATTGAAATACTCCCTCTCTTGCTTAAAATGTAGAAAGATATTTCTATAATGAAACAGCTGTGTAATATATATGCATTCGCGTTCATTGAACTTGTAATGAATCTGCTAGAATGAATACATGTATGTCAATAAGCCAACACAGATGCTGCATTGATGAATAATCAGCAGACATACTGCAAACATCATAATATAGAGACACTACCACCCAAAAACATAGGAAAATGTATTAATTTTCATCCACGTGAAAGTGACTATACAAATGCAGCATAAATTCAAATGAGAGAATTAAATATCTGTAGTACGGTATTAAATCAAAATGTTGTTTGATAAAGGAAAATATACAGACAGGACTTTGCTGGTAAGTTCTACATATAAAATGAGTCGTGAATTTTCTGTTAACTGTATCTTCTTCATTCAAAAACATTGTTTGATGGCAGACAGGGCCGTACTTCCAACGACATAAATTGAGTTCGTGAATTTTCCTTCAATTGTAACTTCTTCATACCAGCCAGTCTCCACCCAATACTGTTGTAAGATAGATGGTGTGATATGACGAGACACACCTGTAATAACAAATGTTACTTGTCTTCCCTTCCCAGCGTTGGATTCGGTGGATTATGGGAAAACACATGTATGATATGCTAAGAGCAGTGTATGATCATTGTGCATATACAGTATATAAGAATATGTATATATGGAATGTGATACAGTAGTAAATTTATGAACATCCATTGCATTGAGTTATTTTTTTTCTCAAATACCCGTAGCATCAGGTATCATGTATGACAATATTTAAATATGTATGACATTTTTATACATACTGTATTATGGAATGGATATCCAATGATATTATTTTAGTATTAATGTCCTTTTTTGGGTGGTCAAATAGTTGGGATATTTGAAATATGTATTGAGAGGTCTTCTTACAAATGTTATATTCACCTAAATATTCCTCTTTAAATTTATTCTACAGTCCCCATTTATTTTTCAAATCACATCACAAAATACAAGAATTATGTCAGTAAAGCCTGTCATAATCCAAGGACTTGAAAAGCATTTGATAACTTGAAAAAGAAAAGAAAAATCTGAATTTGAGGACTTGATGAAAGATGTTCCTCCAAGTTCCCATGCCTAATGTTTATTCTAGCTGTAAATGATGACAGCTGGCTCTGGCCATACATCTGTCACAAGTCTCATATCTGTCATGTAGAATACAGAATAATGCCAAGTTCACAATTACCAAAAATACAAAGTTAGTAGGAGTTATTTCTGACTGGAATGTATCTTTAAATGTTAGGAATGGCTTATTTAGAATCGGTAATGAATAGAGGGGGTGTTTCCCAAGTTACCACACCTATAATGTGTATTCTAGCTCTACATGATGACAGCTGGATTCTGCCATACATATGTCATAAGTCTCATATCTGTCAAGTGTTATTCATTCTGAATCAGAATACAAAATAACGCCAAGTTCACAATTAACCAAAGCACAAAGTTAGTAGTTATTACAGACTTGGAATATATTTGTAATGTTTGGAATCTTCTTTTTTTATATATAGAATTGACAATGAAAAGAGGGGTGTTTCCAAGTTCCCATGCCTAATGTTTATTCTAGCTGTAAATGATGACAGCTGGATTTGGCCATACATCTGTCATAAGTCTCATATCTGTCGAGTGTTATTCATTCTGAATCAGAAAACAGAATAACGCCAAGTTCACAATTAACCAAAGAGACTTGAATATATTTGTAATGTTTGGAATCTTCTTTTTTTTATATATAGAATTGACAATGAAAAGAGGGGTGTTTCCAAGTTCCCATGCCTAATGTTTATTCTAGCTGTAAATGATGACAGCTGGATTTGGCCATACATCTGTCATAAGTCTCATATCTGTCGAGTGTTATTCATTCTGAATCAGAATACAGAATAATGCCAAGTTCACAATTACCAAAAAACACAAAGTTAGCAGTAATTTCAGACTGGAATATATTTTTAATGTTTAGAATGTTAGAATTGGCAATGAATGAAAAGAGGGGTGTTTTTAGAACACATGCAGATATTGGTTACAAATGCATCACTTCATAACGTACACGAATAGATTTCTACCCTTTTAAGAATGAATAGAAGTCATTGCTTTGTAAATCCACAATTCCAACACCATAAATACTTTTTTCTCGCTGAATGTTTTGTATCCTTACAACTTTGAAATAAAGAAGTGTGGGAAAATGGTGTTCCTTTTTGATGATGGAAGTTCTCTATCCAACAAAGTATGGGACTATGCTCCCAGGCAAGCTGACACAACAATAACAATAAGTTCAAAATCTCAGCTCGGCTTTTTCTTTATAACATTGTTGCATCAACGCCCCCGATCCCCGTTCCGTGCCAAACCATTTTAGCAATACAACAGTTCATGTCTATACAAATGGGTATGTGCCCTCAATCATCATACCAAAAGAATGAAGCGTGATGAAAGCCTTTTCATTCTGGTAGGTGGTACACTTTTTTTAAAAATGATGTGGAATAATTTGCTTGCAACAGAATGTTATTATTTAAAAATTCAAATGGTCCAAATGCCATAATATCTTTGCCCCTCCCTCCATACATGTTCCTTTTGTGACACTATTTCATATGGTTATTATATATATTGAAAGAGTATGACATTTTTGGCATGATCAATTAACTAATAACAACATTATGTTGTGAGGTTTGCAGGAGGGGGGTTGTAATATAATTTTGCCTCTTTTCTGACATGTCATGGAAGGTATAAATAGGGTACTTGGTAGCTAGTGTATATGCATAAAACAATTGACTTACATGTGCCTATGAACAGTATTTGAGTAGAATACACAAATCAAAAGAGAAGACATCACCACTTGTGTTCTGCTACAGCTAGAGTATTGACCCATGAATGTGGGCAGGAAATGAGGATGGGAGGGAGAGAGAGAAGTGAGGATCAATCGCCATGCATAAACATGCTGAACAAATAAAACGAAAACACGACTCCACGACTCTCTAGTATCGTGATGCTGCTCCGTTATCAACACAGTCAAATATCGTCTTGTGATGCTGCGTTATGGAACAGTAGTACACGGTCAAATATATTGTCAATCCTTTAGAGCCAGCCTCTCTATATATACATATATCTGCTCTCCCCATATCAGATTGGAATAGCCGTTTGTGCATATAATTTTCTCTCACCGCTAACATATGCAATGCACAAACTGAACAAATGTCACAAATACACAATTCTGATCTCCCAGTGCCATGTTATCAACGCGGTCAATCCGTCCGGGCTCGCCTCGCTAAATCTTCTTCCCAAAGTAGAACGCGTAAGTGCAGTTGTCAAGATGGAATGCATTATACTAAACTGGGTTGGCGACTTGGCGTATAATTTTTAAATTGTCACATTGGATATTAAACTTGCCATGCCATCAACATGGACAATCCTTTCGAGTCAGTCTCATTAAATCTACTTCCTTGACATCCTGACAGCAGCTTTATTTCTATCAACTTCTATCAATTTGGCTGATGCGCATATGTCATATATACACATCTCTGGTCTTGCTATGTGCATATCATTTCTCTAATCACATACAAACTGAATAGATTGATGTCACAAATATACAACTCTGAACCTGCAATGTTTCGCAGTGTAATGTTATCAAGTAAATCAATTCTTCATGCCAGCCAGTAAAATATCCCACATAATTCAGACTGCAGGAGCTATTTGGCAAAATTTAATGTAAACAGGAGGCAGGTGCGCATATATATAATTTTCTTTTGCCTCTTTATGCAAGACAAAAACACACATATGAGACTCTGGTTCTGCAATGTTATGCTAATAACATAGTCATATCATAGGCATAGCTAGGTTTTTTAGTGGGGGCACTATGGAGTATGGACCCCACATTTTCATGACAGGATTTTATGATAGGTTTTCAGAGGCAAGGGGGAAAATAAGGGTCTTCACCCGTTTAGGTGGCCAAAATTTGTTTATCTTAGAAATTAAACAATTTGGGTGATATAGGCTATTATTATATTTACCTTTAAAATTAAAGGATTTTTGCACATTCCTTTTGTCCATCTTGGGACACCTAGGGGGGGGGGGGGGGGCATATGCCCCATCCCCAGCCCTCTCCCTCATAGCTACGCCCCTGTAGTCAACCCTCAGAGCCAGCCTCACTAAACCTCCAAATAAAGTTAATTGGCAACATCTAACATGAACTCATGGGACAACTACATTGCAGGATTTTATTTGTCAAAAGTTGTAGGAATTGTGAACACAATTAAAGTAATCCATTCACTTTGTCAATTTCAATCAAAATTACTTGGAACATCCACATTCTCTTGTACCTTATCATTTGGCTTTACAGAAGAATGAAATGGGTTTAGAATTGTCAAATGTCTCCCTAATGAATGAATTGAAAAACATTTTTGAACATTTTTTTTATCGTATTCAAAATCAATGGGTAGGTGGTGATCAAATCAGACATGAATTTTCATTTGTATCACTATGTAAACAAAGTTCTTTCTCTTTGAAACTATCAAACATCATTCAGAAGATTCTTACATAATATTGGGATAAAAGATCAAAGTTTCAACTTTCAAGTGTCACTTTTCGGAAAAACCTTACAAAGTGAATGAATCACTTTAATGTTAATTAGAAACCACTACATTCATGTGAATGTGATCCCTTCCCCAGGGTTTCAATAATTCAAAAGGTTTATACTCCCTATTGTTGATACCTGCACGGGTAACAATTGGCTTAAATACCCCTTCCTCTCACAGTCACTGTATCATGTACATTGAGAGGCATATAAAGGGTTAAAACTTTCAACATACATAAACTTATACTGGGCTCGACACTAGCACTTGCCTGATTGCCCGGGGCAAGTAAAAATGTATGTCGGGCAAGTAAAATTTCTGAAATATTCTAGTTTGGTTGCCCGATCAGGCAACTTGACATTTCTGTTCAACTACGAGAGTAAAATGTAATTCCTTACATTTTAATCTCTCCTAGAAGTAAAAGCGGGTAAGTACATTTTCAGCTTGGGTAAGTACATTTTCAGCTTGGGTAAGTAGAATTTGAACGGTTTTGATTCTAATTGCCTGAACAGGCTAGTAGAGAAAAAAAGCTAATGTGGAAGAATGGTCTTATATATTAGTCATTAACCAGAGAAACATACCCATAACAGACCCAAAAGGCAAGTCTTCTAATGAATTTAATCAAACGCTACCAAATAAGCGTTGGGTATGGCAAATACAGGGTTAAAGGGACTTAGTAACATTGTCCAAATCCTCAAAATAAAATTTTAATTCTAGTGGTTCCCTTATACCTTGTTGTATTCGTATTAACAATAAAATCATGGGACAGGTTTCTGTTTTTCAAATTTCCCTTTCGTTACAAAGTTATGATTGAAGTATTCAGATAAGAAAAACTCCGGGCGAGTTTTTCTTCCGTGTACAAAGTGAGTGCAGTGAGTTACTGAATATCACTTTGCATTTTCGCTCATTACTTGGCCATACAATGTCCATTTGACTTGAAATTTTCATACAATACCCTGTGGACATATGAGATAACAACAATATACATTGCATCAACCATTCATCACTTTTTGCACATGTCAACAAAGTTACTAGATCCCTTTAAATACCATTGCCATACTTCTAAACCAATGCACATTGTATGCTGAAAGGCAACCAGCTCTTCACATGTACGTGCTACTGATAAACTGACTTTTATTTGGTTTGAGTACAGGCGCTAAAAGGAAGTCGCGTAATCATAAGAAACCACCAGAATTTCCTTAGACTTCAGGCTTTGGACGGCTTTTTCCTTTTTTTGGGCTGTTATAGAAGAGCAAAAAAGGTTACCTTTTCTGAGAATACACTAGTAGACCTCTCTTGCAGAATTTACTTCATTATCACATTTTATAGTATTAATATACAAATGTAAGAAGTATTGGAACCCATGCTCAAAATTAACCTGTGCAGAATTAATTTTAATCGTATGTAAACAAAAATAATCAATAACGATCATTGAAAGATAGTAACATTAGCACCTTTCAGACCTATTAAAATGTAATCCATGCTGTGCAGCCAACATGTAATTATACTTTGTTTAAACAAATCAATAATAATCGGTGAGATAATTGCTTACGGTTATCATAGTACATTGAACAAAACTTTACAACTTATTGTGATGATACATGCAACTTCCAATCCTACAACTGTTATATAGTTTTATTCAAGTGTGAATGCATCCCAAGAATGGAGGGTAAACAACATCAATGTACTGATGATGCTATACCTGAGCAATCGTTATTCCATCAGAATTCAAATTTAGCTGAGAAAATTATGTTTTAATAATAGTCAGTGGTATGGTTGTTTTGGAGTTTTAAAGGATCACTTTAAAGAATTGATTTTATATCATGATGATAATGTTAAAATCTAGGACAAAGCAGTATAAAACCTTTTAACTGTTACAGCTTTATTGCCAGTGTGAATGCGTCCCAAGAATGGGGGGTAAACAACATCAACGCCCTGCCCTGATGACGCTCTACACCAGTGATGGTCGTTCACTCGGATCAATTGCCCTTTCAAAACAACGCATCAATTGACCTTTACAGACACTGGTGAACAGGTACCCCATATGTCTTGGCCGTTAAACCCATCCAGTACAGAGTCTATATGTTATACTTGTGATTGTACTTGTTGCTTACGGGGAACCTGGTGTGCTATATATCAACTCATGGGAATCAGAAAATTTACAGACACTGGTGAACAGGTATCCCATATGTCTTGGCTGTTAACCTATCCAGTACAGAGTCTATATGTTATACTTGTGATTGTACTTGTTGCTTACGGAAACCTGGTGTGCTATACATCAACTCATGGGAATCAGAAAATCTAGTAGGGAACAGGTTGCATTATTCATTATTTAGCGTACCGTATGTTCGATCTCATTCATTACCAAGTCTATATGTGACCCTTCATATTTCCTTTAAATGCAACTTTCTAGTTTTCTACATTGCTTGTAGGTGAGGTGCCTCAATCACGCCTAATGTGTATCGATGTAGTACAAAATACAATAACAATACCCCATTCACACTTCTTCTACAAGAGCCACATGATACATGTTACAACCCAGTGTGGACAGGTGGATTTTGGTATATAACATGCATTCTCCATAGAACCAATCCCAAGTATTTTAAGGACCAGTCCTGAATAGGTTAACGGTCTCGAAATGTGCCTCGTGCCTTCCTGCTTGATGAAGTGTGGCATTACACGTATGAATGAACTTGGGTGTCGCCCAACGTACATGTAATGCATACCAGAATGGTGTAGATTTTCTACACTCCTAGCTGGGCCCATATTCACATGTAGCTAATAGTTGCATGCTAAGTATATTTTGGATGACATAATGTACATGGCTAAGAATTAACACATAATCTTATAGTAGAATGGACTTGTGTTTTGTTTCATATATATACAGAAAGATAGTTAGGAGAAAACAAAGAGTCATATTTCAGAGTCACGGCTAAAAGCTATCAGGGAAATCCATACCATCCCTCTCGTAAGATCTCTGGATTCCAAAACTGACCGCCCAAGGCCAAGATTACCTCCGGCTTTAGCCCATCTGATGCGTATTTTGTTAGCAAACAGGCATATTATCTTCTTCTCGTTCTTGTGTTGTTGAAAAAAAAAAAACGAAGATCACTTTCTTATTAATATTTGGTTAACAAACAGATGTAAAATCTTCTCCTTATCCTTGTATTACATGCATCTAAATGGAAGGAAACAGCTATGAAGAAAAAGCTTCTTCCTTGTCAATATTTGGTGAACAAACAGAGATAATCTTATTCTGTATACAATATAAATAAGATGGGAGTAATCTAAGAATGGAACAGAATCTTTGCGCAAGTTAAAAAGCATCTGCGAAACCTACGTTTATGAGAGAATAAATGGGAATTATATCTATAGAAATCTAAATCCTGAAATAATTTCACACTTTTAAACCCATTTCAATAATGTAGTGTGAGATATACCTTTAACTCAAATTACACTATAATTCAGAATTCAAAAAGAAAGTGTTCCATATTTTGTACAGACCATACAATATGGAAAGAGAAACCTCACATCATATGACACAATGCATGATATTATTACAAGATAAAGAATACTTGACCTCAAAACTATATCTTAGCACACACATTTGTGTGTAAATAGTAATATCTCACTATTTATTTCTTATATATGGTTGTGGTTCAATGCTCTTCTTAACCTTTATTTGCCCCTATGATATAACAAATATATTGATTTAATTATGTCCATCTCTCTTTCTTGTCTGATAATGGTCTTATTTTGGCAATATAAATATTGACCACAAAACTTAACCCTCTCTGAAACACAAAGTGCTACTGTATTTACAAGATAAAATTATTTTTTTGAAGGAATTATTTCCATACATTTGCTGTATTGTCCTGATAAAGGTCTTGTCCTGGCAATGTCAATATTGACTTTTCCCACAATTATTTCATCATGACCAGCATGGTAACCTTCTTCCCCACTATATGCTTTAATAAGCTTCCTGAATTACTGATGCTGGAAGTGAATAGGAATTTGAAATATTCCTAGCCAATGTTAACTTCACATTTCTCATTAATAGACATATTTTATTCACAGTGGAGAAATAATGCATCATTTGAATCACAAGCATTCATGATGAGCATACAAGTATTTTAACTCATTTAACTCTTTGAGCGCTTTGTTCGACTCAAGCCTAAAATAATCTGGCGACGGCGGGATCTACTGCACAGCAGACAAAGTGTTAAGCCATTGCCTACAGGATTCAGGAACCTGATGGACCATGCATTATCTTTATCAGAATTTCAAAACTAGTAGTGAACAGATTTGTACAAATATTTCAATAGTATTGGATACACAGAACATACATTATCTTCCACAAGATATATTTATGGATGTTTGTAGATGTTATAATAGCAGGTATTTTAGTAATAGTATCGGTCACTGACAATATGAGCTGCACAAGAAGACATACATAACATAAAAGCCAAGATGTTTTGTTAAACAACCAACCTTTTTTCCTCAGCTTCCGTGAAATGAAAAATAGCCACTGCCACTTCCCCTTGCCCGACTTTGGTCTCTTATGATCCTGATCCATTATGAAAGACTTTTTTTAGAATAAATGTCTACAATAAATCACTAGAGCGAACAAAACACATACTGTTCGAGGAAGACGGCACACCCCACATGCTCATAACATAAACGCTAACTTCTGTTCTCCCCAACTGAATGCATATTATGATCCTTACTCGCTCATCCTAGGATAGCTTCGATCCAGAGGAAATGGGGCCCCTTTTATTTTTGGTTCCCATGAAATTTCCTCGAAAACAAAACAAATCAGCTCGTGCAGTTCATCGACAACCATAGTTCACCTTTGCACGCACACAAAAAACATTGCGTAGACCGACACACCTCACACGATCATCTCGGTTGCAGGAACTGCATGTAAATGCATTATGCCTCTCCATAACACTCAAGTTCAGGAGGAGACAGGATTACGGCCTCTTTTTATGTCCCCATGAAATTCCATCGGAACTAGTATAACGCAGCTCGTGAAGTTTGGGCCGATGGGAATTTTTACGCACAAGTTTGACGCAAGCAGAATTTCCAATTCCACCTCAAAATAATTTCTTAGGTCCCAGCTATATTTATCCGGCAATTTGAATTCGCAATTCATCAAAGTTGGATTTGAGTGTTCTTGACACGATCAACACAGCAGAATTTTAAATGAATCTTGTATTTTTAACCCTTCATCGACGTAGGTTAAACACTGGTTGCTCTGTGCTGCAGAATTTTTCGGAGTATAAATCATTTGCCTGGGTGTTGGACACAAAAGAAATCCTGACTTATTGCATATCATCACACATGACTGCTTAAAACGCACACAAGACTTATTTTGTTATTTCTTCTCACAATCAAAAAAAGGTCAACTACCAATTCCGCAGGCAAGAGTCAAAGGTGTACAATGTTTGCAGTCTCCATGCATAAAATGGAATGCATCAACATCGTCAAGTACTTTAGAAGTTCTTCATCTACTACAACACAGCTAGCAAATACACTACTAACTGTGATAACTCTAAATCCAAACTATGCATCAAATGGAATGCATTAACATCTATGATCTAGCCGAGTGCTTCAGAAGATGATCGTCCATCATAAAGCAAGCAAATATGGTGAACTGTTCATTGTACATGTACGAGAACCAAACTAGATGCAATAGCTGGAATCAATTTTAGCGTTCTAAATGCTTCAAAGTTGTTCATCCAGGCAAATATATACATACATGTGTACATGTGTAAAAGTTCAAGATTGGTTGTATAACACATTCACAACATTATTTATGTTCAAGTTCTCCTCTGTTCCCAAAACAAAGTAATTATCGCAGAAAATTGAGCAGAGGAGAAAAGGAGAGATAATGGATCGGGTAATTTTTCAGTCAAAACAGTTCTCTACAGACTTAAAACAATTATCTTGACACAACCCTAATTCTCATAACATCAGTCCTTCAATAAAGCTTGCAAAAGGCAGCAAGAAATAAGATGCGCTTCATGTTTTTAAAACAAAATTATCATCATTGCGAATATGTTCACATCAGACAATGGGTGACCCACTGAATAATTCCTCTCTATCAATGTACAAATTAACCTTGCTTCAAACTAGCACTTTGTTCAAACTTCTTCCTCTCAAAAGCTTGCATACACTGCTCAATATCTATAAGGCAGCAAGAAATAAGATGCGCTGCATGTTCCAAAACAAATTCATCATTGGAGGAGTTGCCCACACATGATGAGTTTATAATTAATGTCCGATGAATCTTGGCATAAACTACAAACCCTTCCGTCGCTATAAAAGGTCGGCAAATGCAGGTCAACATTGAACAGAAGACAGGAAAACTTTCTAGAATATAATTCCTTTTGAAGTCTTTTGCAAAACCAGGTCCTCATTTAAAAGAACAACTGATCCAGGCAACACAGGGGGGTGGGGGAGACACATCATCGCTGTGAAAATCCAAGTAAAATTCCAACGTAAGGGTGCTATGTACACAACTGCAAAGTTACGACCAATCAAATCAATCAAACTATATCAGCATGTACTCGAAAGTAACTTTCCATACACATGTATGTATGTACGTACATGTATGTACGCTTGAACAAATGTACAGATGTACGCATGTGAAGTTATATACATGTACAGCAATATAGTGCCTTTTGAAATACCACACCAATGAACTGGGCCCCCAAATTCCAAACCCTAACAAGCTAATCAGTCTAGCAAATGCAGTAAATGAATGTTAATGCATAAACCAAACCCCTCTCCCCTTTCTACGTATATGTACGTCTATGACTCTCTCTTTCGCCACCTACTCATCTCAAGTTATATATCCCCACACGATCACCCTATAACCACCCTTAACCCTTATGGTACTACATGTAAATAATGTATAGCCCAATAATATATACAACTCACTCATCAATATTACTTGAAGTGATATACCCCCATATAATATCCAAGTATCCCTACATATATATTCTCTTTTACTGTACTATTCATCTTTAATTCATACAGTGTCAGTGGCCTGAAATTAGTGAATTACCTCCATGCAACACACACTAAACTACAATGTTTTATAAATTATGTACACACGAGGCATATAAAGAGTTAACAAAGTTATCCCCCACTCGCATGTGATTGCAGTACACTTAACCCATCGAAGACGTCAAGATGGTACTAATAATAATTGATTTCGAAAATAATATGCATTCGCCATAAACCCCAGCCAAAGATTTTCAGGACCAGTCCTGAATGGGTTTAAAACATTCTAAGGAGCAAATAGCATTTCTATGGTTCTGTTTAACGCTTAACAGCACTTGTATAGAGTTTTCTTTCTCCATTTTCCTACATTTCTTTTCTTGCGCTATTTTGTTTGAAATGGATAGTCGTCCTAGACAATAATCTCAGGGATTTGGATTTGAAATATAATTCCTGCTTTACAATTCAAGAGATCTGTTTGCAAGAAAGCAAGCCTCCGCAAATCATCAAAAGTAGAAATGTCAGCGCAAACATGAAAGCACAACCACCAACACAAACTCGTTTAACATTCATGAAGTTATTATTAAATGTTTATTTCACGAATTGTTTGCCTATTTTGTTCATCTAAAGACTGAAAATAGCAACAATAATGTCTTGGCAATAGCCTATAAGCGTGCTCACACAATGCTTCACACAATGCTTTCTAGAATGTCTTAACCTGTTCCCTTCGAGATTTCTGAAATACCCATAGGCTTTGTACATAGCCCACCAGGTTCCTGTAGGGAAAGGGTTAAATGCAGCAACAACGTCAAACAAAATAAGTTCTCAATTTGGAACCCAAAGGAAAACTAATCATCATTTATCGTGTAAATTTATGTAACATACATTTGGGCATAACATTTTCAACAAAGTCTGAAAAAGCCACGATAATGCCTTTACATGGTCACGTATATAAAGCGGCAAGGTTCAAAGTTTGGCGACATTTCAGCGCACAAAAGAATACGTCCATTGTAAAACTCAAGACTCATTTAATATCAATCTTGAAATGGAATTCAATTTACACTATACATGTAAGTGAATTGTTAATGTCATGAGAATTTCAGAGATGCTTTTATAAATCAGTGGAAAAACTGAAAATATATTCAAAGTTTTATGACATACAATCAATTATTGCTTAAACTTTTGGATTGCACTTTTAATCATAAAATTGGCAACTTAGTTTGAGACACGTGTGTGAGCCATGATCCGTAAATCCGGTTCAATCATCTGAATCGCAATAACTATGTGTAATGAGCGCTGTGCAAATAAGGTTTCTTTCTCCTTAAAATCGCTCAAAATTTGGCAAGCTTTTCAACGAACAAGGTTTCATTCTATACGACCATTATCACATTTCAATACATTTCTCCCGCTCTGCTTCTTCACGGTAAATGAGGATTTAGGATTAGGCTCGATTGGACTTATCCCGAACATTGACAATTTTGAAGAGGATTATGGGTTATGGTTTATCAAGACCTCCTCTCCTACAAGTACTGAATATATATGAAGGTACAATCAAGCGTGAATTAATTTGAAAGGATTAAGGATTGAGATCATCTTCTTATTTTGTATCAAATTACAAAATCTATCTTTAATTTTAAACATATTTTGATGACTTGTTTTCTAAGTATGAATATATTAGATCCACCAACTGGCTGGTCAATTACATTGCAATACACAAGAAGTATTTTCTAGGACAAGCCTGATATTAAGCTGAATAACTTGTATCAACTGAATTTCAAATGCAAATGTTTTACTTACGATGCAGCCTACTGGTTTCCAGTCAGCACAGTCAGTACATGTGCATCAACTATTCCTTTACTAAAATGTCAAAGTAGATCTTATATCATGTACTAAAATGTGGACGCAATTTACAAATTTGGCTTTACAAGACATGAGAGAAACATGAAGGTGCATACCAAGAATCTTGAATTGCCAAACCAAATCCTAGCTAATGTATATAATGACCATGTGACCTCGCAAAGTGAATGCACAAACGACTCAATTTTCTCTCATTGAAGGACTTCATTAGAGCACTACAGAATATGACACGAGACTAATTTGTCCAATTACAGAGCGTTGTAAGGGAAGAGGTCACACAATGTTACTTTGGTGCAGAAGGTTTTTGTATTTGCCTACAATAATGCACACCAAATGTTATTCATGCACAACATAAAAGCACTGATTTGTCTGCAATACACGCATCCACATAACTTTTCAAGGCTAGTACGAGGTTGACTTTGCTATATTAAACCCCATCTTAACTGGGATAAATAGTCGAGGTAACATCCTGACATTATCCGGATGAGATCCTACACCGTTCCAGTTAAGACGCTTCAATCAGGGTAACATCAGGACAACATCAGGGTGAGTTTCACCCTAGTCGGGCCAGGGTGACATCACGGTAACATCCGGACGACATCCTGACAAACGGTTAAGACGCACGCGGAACGAAGTTACCCGGGTAGATGACGTCAGGGCCGTGAAAACGTACACAACGCGCGCCGACTATACTCCCGTGTCACGCCAGCGCCAGGACAGCTGATCGCGATGAGGAAGGTGTGGTTGTTATGGTAACCTACCCCAGTGAGGTTTTTGCGGATGGCTGGTTAAGACAGCGGTCATGAGCATGGCAAAGGCTCACCCTGTGTTTTACGATCAGACCCCCAACTGTTTCTTATCCAGATATCGCTCGAGTGACATCGAGGTAAGGTCTATTAAGATGGGGCTTTACATACACTCTCCATATGCCTCGATCAGCCTGGTTATTTTTCGGGACCATTCCTAGCTGTGTGGGTTAAAATATGGACTCGATTAGAACAAGATATTAGACTGATTTGTCAAATTACTGCACATTGGAGGGGAAAAGAAGGTCAGAAAAAGTATACTCTGGTCCAGAAAGTCATTGTATCGGACTACAATAATGCATTTACAACTGCATAAAAGCCCTGCTTTGCTTGCAACACACTCATCCCACATACTTTTATATTAACCCTTTTCAGACTAGTCCATATACATGCCTCAGTATGGTTATTTTCAGGACCAGTCCTGAACAGGTTAAGACTTGGACTTGATTAGAGTAATACAGGACAAGACATTACACCAATTTGTCAAATTACTGAGTGCTGGGGAACGGTGGGTCAGGAAATGTTCACTCTTGTCCAGAAAGTCCAATTATTTACTGCATACAATAATGCAAACCAAATGTTACTTATGAACAAGATTTAATAAATTCCAGGTTTACTCCTGAAGAGATTCAGTTATGGACTTGATGAAAGTGCTACAGAACAAGACATTAGGATAATTTGTCAAATTACAGAGCATCGGGGGAAAGGAAGGTCAGGAAATGATACTCGGGTTCAAAAAATCTTTGCATTTTCTAGGTACTTGTAATACAAACCAAATGTAACTCATGGACAAAATCCAAGGTGCACTCATCAACATAAATTAAGTTACTATGGACTTGATTAGAAAGCCTCAGAATAAGACATCAGACTAATTTGTCAAATTGTCACTGTGAACTTGTGAAAGGTCATCGAATGTTACTCTTCTAAATATTTTGTCCCCAGTACTACTACAACAGGATCTCCTTACATTCACAAAAGATAACAGAATATGCAGAAAATATATTTGCATACAATGTATGCTTTTTCTATTTCAAGGAACTGAATAGGTATGTGTATGAACATTGAACATGTATGTACAGTAGATGTAAGAACTAAGAGTGAGATGGAGATACAAAACATTATTGATGCGAATACATAAACGGGTTGCCTTATCATAGGGAATAAATATGCGAATGCATGGTGTTCTCATACATGACTCAATTCACTGCACTGTGTACAGTATGTGCTGTTATGAATATTGATGCGCTTGCATGAGAAGCCATCTTTATGACAGAAATAGCTTGCTCTTCGATTTCCTCAATGGGGCCATTCTTTGAAAAGTGAAACTTTTTTGGAAAAAATGAAGTTTGTTTTTTCAGTAGTTTTATTTCATTATTGGAAAGATCAGTGTCCAAGGGTTCATGAAATATATATATTTTTTTTAATTTATAAAATTTCTTAGAAAAATTCATAAATTTTCATATTTCAATATTCAAATAAAAATCATAACTCGGGAAATAATCAAGCTAGCCCAGTCCTTTTATTCTCCTGTACATGATGATACCAACTTTGTGACAATTGAACTTCATTTTACTATCTAAACTTAATATTTGTAAAATTCATATTTCCATTCACATTGTACATGTCACACACGTGACCACCCCAAAATGTCACACACGTGACCCAGACATCCCCACATAATAATGTGCATTAAAAAACAACCGTTTGAGATAATTTTAATCTTTCACCATTTTCTTACTTACAGATATATATCAGTTGTCTGATACTAATATAAACATTTTAGCTTTTCATATTTCACAGGATTTCCAAAATGAAATTGAGTTAAATTTTTTTTCTTCAAAAGTGCTCCCGTGCGAAGTCACACACGTGACCGATGCCATTTGACCTCTGTCCTTGGGCAACGTAATCCTAATAAAATCTTTTGTGTTACACATGAAAGACTTCAACATATGCAAGTCATATATGAAGTTCACATCACCATACCTCCTATACTTACTAAAATATAAGCATCTTATTTCAGAATTTTGAATGGCCCAATGCATCAATGCCTTTTATTCCATTTGATCGATGTTCTTAACCTTGTAAGTGTTTTTCCTTTTGTGTATATTCTGATGTAGAAGGAATCCGTCCATAGAAACAAGGGCAATTCAGAAAATAAAATCAAGCATAAGCCAGTAAATGTATTAACCATGTCACTATATAAAAAAATAGCACAAATTAAACACACATAACATTTGAGAAATACTCAAATAATATGTACCATGTGGTGTAATATGTGTTCTTGAAATATTTTTAGACAAACATTTTCTGGATGGCACTAAGATTCAAGCATCTAGACTTGCTCTTCAACGCATCGTTAAACACACAATTTGTGATGCATTTTTCTGCATCATTTCATAATTCAGAGTTCAGACACCAGTATCGCGTAAATAATGCAAATGGCCCTAAAGATAGTGTAGACACCTCATCAAGATGCATACACATACCTCCCATGGGAGGCATTTATTAACAACTTTCTAAGGACACGGCACATGGCACTAGCCTTGTAAAATTACAGCATGAGTCATCTAATCATGCACCAATTTGAATCGATTTGCCAAAGTGCAAATACAAGGCATTACAAGAAGCATGAATGAAGGGGTTCATTTCCAAAGAAGCATCATTTTCGTTGGGTTAGCGTGAAAAGGGCACTAAGACACTTTTTGCAATTTGGAGATAATTATGTTTAAAGTTACAAGTAGCATGAATGAATGGGTTCATTTCCAAAGAAACATAATTTTTGTCGGGTGAGAGTGAGAAGGGCACTAAGTCTTTTTTGCAATTTGGAGAATCATGTTAAAAGTAGCATACAAGGGTTCATTTCCAATTTTGTTGGGTGAGAGTGAGAAGGGCCCTAAGTCACTTTTTGTAGTTTTGAGATAATCATGTTTAAATACAAGTAGCATGAATGAATGGGTTCATTTCCAAAGAAGCATATTTTGTAGGGTAAGAGTGAGAAGGGCACTAAGTCACTTTTTGCAATTTGGAGATAATCACGTTTAAAGTTACACGAAGCATGAATAAATGGGTTCATTTCCAAACAAGCATATTTTGTCGGGTGAGAGTGAGAAAGCTGCTAAGTCACTTTTTGCAATTTTGAGATAATCATGTTTAAAGTTGGGGAGCCTCGTAGAAACTTAATGTAGCTCTATTTATTTGTTGATACAACATTCCCAGGAAATTTAAATAATAATAATTCTTAAAGGCATCACATAGAGAATATGTTCTACAAGATGGTATGCATAACTAAATTTACCGGAAATTGACTGAACGCCCTTCTCATTCTCACCCGTAGAAATTGTAAATGTATGTTGCTGAGGAGATGACCCAATAATGATGGAGCCGAACAAATTTCTAGGGTTAATCATTTTGAGGCATGCATTTTTGTATGCCTTCAGGAAAATTAGGAAGTTAACCCCTAATGTAAAAATACTTATGTATAGTCTAGATACATGGGACCATTTACATAGAGGTGCCTCATAAAAATTCCAAGTTTGGAGGCTACTTTGAAAAGAAAAGTGTCACATTGGTACAATGCAAGAACAAGAAATGTGTTTGCCATGTAGATGTGGCAAAAACACATTTTGTGTCACGATCCGCTGGAAATACATATGCAATATTTCTCACTACGGATATTACTATGGTGTTTTGCTGTTAAACAATGGAAGGTGATTATTAATAAACAGTAGAAATTAAAATTAAATTTTCTTCAAACAAATAATAGTTAAACCAATCATGTAGCCATCTTGTTACCTGACTATTTGTCTCATAAAGGCACATACAACATGGTGTTTTTACTTTTCAAGACGGCAAGACAGTGATTTATTATTAACCTGTATTTACAATGGCTTAGCTAGCTGTGACCTACAGTACAACATTCTACAAGCTTCACAGGGTGATGAAAATGTTAACAGAATTTTAAATTAAAATTTCATTGTTTTTTTTTATTGAATAATGGTAGTCTTGTTGCTACATGATTATTTGTGTCATGAAGGCATATTGTACATCAAGTACAATATGGTGTTTTCGCTGTTTTTTTTCTTCATGTCACTGTAAGACGATAATTCATTATTATCCCGTATTGACAATTGCTTTGCAAGCTGTGACGTGACATACAATTTTCTACAAGCTTCGCAGGGTGCTACAAATGTTAACAGTTGAAAGATGTAATTTCATTCAAATGAATGACAGTTTTGCACAAAGGGTATTCTTTTTGCCACCTGAATATTTGTGTCATGAAGGTACATTGTAAAATTGGACCAGCACAATATGGTGTTTTTTGCTTTTCACTGTCAAAAATTCATTATTAACCCTGCGTAATGGCAATGGCTTTGCAAGCTGTGAAGTACAATATTGTACCGGCTTCGCTGGGTGATGATGATGATTAAAGTTGAGCAGTGGTGACACTTGCCGCAAAAAGTGAATGATAATTCCAGATATACATACATTGTAAGTAGAATTCCTTCACACTGTCTTTACACATGTAGTCTATGGTGGTACATGAATAACAAATAACAGGTCAAGTAATCAATACCGAGAATGTCAATATAAGAATTTTTTTTTTTCAGTATAATTTAATAATAATAATAATAATAATACAGTTTTTGTATAGCGCATAACATATTGCAGATACACTCACTCTTGCGCACCATCTCAACTCCCCGGGGAGCATACAAGCCAAGAGCAGCCCAGGCCAATTAACATCCCAAAACAATTTACATGTTTAGCTTTGTGTATGGTTGTATTTAAAGGTGTATGGTTGTATTTAAAGGCATACAGTTGTGTATAACAAACACCAATTCAGAATATAAGAATCAGGTTTATTAACATTTAAAGGGACTTAGTAACATTGTCCAAATCCTCAAAATAAAATTTTTATTCTAGCGGTTCCCTTATACCTTGTTGTATTCGTATTAACAATAAAATCACGGGACAGGTTTCGGTTTTTCAAATTTCCCTTTCGTTACAAAGATATGTACGATCGAAGTATTCAGATAAGAAAAACTCCGGGCGAGTTTTTCATCCCTGTACAAAGTGAATGCAGTGAGTTAGTGAATATCACCCAATATCACTTTGCATTTTCGCTCATTACTTGGCCATGCAATGTCCATTCGACTTGAAATTTTCACACAATACCCTGTGGACATATGAGATAACAACACTATACATTGCATCAACCATTCATCACTTTTTGCACATGCCAACAAAGTTACTAGATCCCTTTAAACGTCTTCCAAAGGGAGTAATAATCACTGGTCTTTATATACAGGTGGATGATACAGCATGTTCAGACTGTGGTTGGATATAATTTTTCCTTTTGAATAACTAACATTTATGGTTCACAAAACATGATGATGATGTTATAATATGCCAATCCTCTCCATGTCAAATCAGAGAAATGGAATTACATGTAGATATACATTTTTTCTTCTTTTAGTTTTATCTTCAAAGATATGAGAATCAGTATATAGTAAGTTAAAATGTGAGTGTACTTCAATATCTCAAACATATGGACAGCCCTGTATGGTTGTAAATACATTTTAGATGTCTCCCTTCGTCTATAGAGCACGACTGAAATGACTTGCACCACATTTATGTACAGGCAATGGTATATTCCCTCAAGTCAATAGCAAGATATATTGTCCAATATCCCTAGTCATGTTCTTTGAAAAAAGGAGAAATGTACATATATATGTATGAAAATAAATTGAGATCAATTTATTTACAGTTTCTACTATAATCAGGCGTTCAGTTCCCCTAAAAAGTCAACGTTAAACTCCTTGAGATTCGAATGTATTCTTAGGAAAAAATACCAACATTGTACACCTGCAAATAAATGTGATATATTTCTTCATTTGAATGTTAAACAATCAATGTATTCTGCACAGGTTTCACTATGTACTTCCCCCCTGAGCAAAATGTAACCCAAACAGTCAGATATTCTGGCTTCAATTCAAATGTATTCCTCAAAAACCCAGGGCATTGCCTGCATGTATTCATAGGGGATTTAAAGGTACAGTTTACTGGGTAACATTGTTGGGTAACATTGTTGGGTAACATTGTTGGGTAACATTGTTGGGTAACATTGTTGGGTAACATTGTTGGGTAACATTGTTGGGTAACATTGTTGGGTAACATTGTTGGGTAACATTGTTGGGTAACATTGTTGGGTAACATTGTTGGGTAACATTGTTGGGTAACATTGTTGGGTAACATTGTTGGGTAACATTGTTGGGTAACATTGTTGGGTAACATTGTTGGGTAACATTGTTGGGTAACATTGTTGGGTAACATTGTTGGGTAACATTGTTGGGTAACATTGTTGGGTAACATTGTTGGGTAACATTGTTGGGTAACATTGTTGGGTAACATTGTTGGGTAACATTGTTGGGTAACATTGTTGGGTAACATTGTTGGGTAACATTGTTGGGTAACATTGTTGGGTAACATTGTTGGGTAACATTGTTGGGTAACATTGTTGGGTAACATTGTTGGGTAACATCGTTGGGTAACATCGTTGGGTAACATCGTTGGGTAACATCGTTGGGTAACATCGTTGGGTAACATCGTTGGGTAACATCGTTGGGTAACATCGTTGGGTAACATCGTTGGGTAACATCGTTGGGTAACATCGTTGGGTAACATCGTTGGGTAACATCGTTGGGTAACATCGTTGGGTAACATCGTTGGGTAACATCGTTGGGTAACATCGTTGGGTAACATCGTTGGGTAACATCGTTGGGTAACATCGTTGGGTAACATCGTTGGGTAACATCGTTGGGTAACATCGTTGGGTAACATCGTTGGGTAACATCGTTGGGTAACATCGTTGGGTAACATCGTTGGGTAACATCGTTGGGTAACATCGTTGGGTACATCGTTGGGTAACATTGTTGGACAAAATTGTGAAACTTCAGCATCTTTTTTAGGTAAAAACTATAAGGAGCCACAAGTGTATGAGCAATTGAGCATGGTAATACATTTTAAAAATCCAAGGAAAATTAACAAGGTATATCCTGTAGAATTTGTTTTTCTTGGCGTTACTTCTTTAAACGCTCATCCAAAGCAAGTGTCTTTTTTGTTTTCTTCATTTTCATTATGACCAAAACTAACCTGTTTGCCATGAAATTTTCACAGAATAGCGAGAAGCGAGACAGATATCTATTTAATTTGGCAATCTAACTAAAAAGAAATCGCTCATGGCAGCAGAGTCAACCCGTGCCTTCAAGGGATCAGGCAGAAAAATAAATCAATTGTTGCGATTGATAAAGCCAGGACGTGCTCTCTCTAAATTCTAAATGCGAGAAGCGTGCTGCCGCTATTGTGCTGCGATAAATTCTCATTACTTACGGGAGACGCATGCACATAATACGAGGCAATGCTGGCAAGGCAGGCTTCTATTTAGCTAGAGGTAAAGGTAACTAATCTCCTTAATTTAAACCCCTGATTTTGGGCCAAAAGGGGGTTTCATGATTTGAAACGTAAGCTCACTGCCTACGGGGGAAAAGTGTGCACCATTTATACACTTTTAAAGGAGAGGGCGAATAAAATAGAATGGGTTAACCCATTCAAGACATTGTGACTTTGGAATAACATGCATTCTCCATAGACCCCAGCCCAAGTAGTTGTGTGTAGCCCTTAAAATGGTTTAATCCATTCCAGAGCATAATCCATATACTTCAGCCAAAATACAGCCAGGACTTTATACGACCGATTGTGAACGGGTTAAGAGATGCTGTAAGTTCAACAGCCTCATGCTCATTTTAATCCACTGCCTACAGCAACCTCTTGTGTGCCATGCATTTATAATGATACATGGAAATGGCAATATCTAGAAAGGATGCATTAAAGAGTTAAAGAGTTTGATAGCCTAAATAAAAAATTAAATAAAAACGTATGGCCTACAGGAACTAGATGTACCGGCCATACAATAATATTCAGTGCTATTTCTACAGACGCAATGGGTTAACCCATTGCCTAGGCCCTATGGGAACATAATGTACATGTATCATGTTATACGATTCTATGGGAATTATTGTGTGAGAGGGAATGGGTTATGCGATTGTATAAGTTCAACATCCTCCATCTAATTTAGGACATTTCCCGTAGCCTTGAGCAGAATATGTTATATAAAGAGAGGGTGGATGAGATGGGGGAATGTTTTGACATTTTCCTCCTTCTTTTTATATTACATGACAGAGGGTATACTGGCAACATCATTTATATTCTGTACGGAATACAAATATGGACTATTGTGATAAACAATAGCATAAACTGAGAGCAGAGTTGGGGTAGTGCTCTTACAATTTTTTTTTAATTTGTCTCATTTAAAAACATTGCCCATTAACCTTGAGCTGAATGTATCAGAGAGGGTGGATGGGTTTGGAATAATGTTTTGATATTTTCTGCAACTTTATCTGCAACACCATAATTTATTAAATAGATCGGCAGGAAAATAGGGCAGATTGTTATGATAATTTATAACTCATTGGCATCCTTCTATTTACAAATCTAATGTGGAGGGGAATTAATAATAATGTTTTGCAACATGATTTTTAAATTTAAGAGAAAACAATTATTTTACACACATTCATCATCTAAACTATAAAAAAATTTTATGACCTATTTATCAAAATTGTGAACTATTTGAAATCAGTCTCAATATTTCCTTATTCTGATTTGGCAAAAATATATTTTTTTCATTACTGAACGCCTCGTTTATATTTTCATGCTCAACCCTGTGACTTTTAACCATTATTTATGACTTTGAATAATATTTTCCATGGATGACTCATACATAAAATCCTTGTCTACAACATTCAACATCATCTCTGTTTGGCGAACAACGCTCACAATGAATCTCTTGTATTATAAAATTGTGTTCATTCACAAAGTATGTAGGTGGTATTCACAACAGCAATGGGGTTCATTGAAATGAACTATTTGTGTGTGTGTGTGTGTGTGAATCACCAGTTTGACCACAACACTTCAACAAAATGTATATTTGAATATAAAGAGATCTTCTAGTCCTGTTATGAAAAATTCCTTTGTATTTTAATATGATAAAGGACTACATCGTACACACAGAAGAGAACTATTTTTGCTTATTCACCACACACCCCCATGAGCCCAAAATAAAAAGAAGTTCCTAGAGATGAACTATTATCCTACCACCACATGAACCTAAATCTACGAAGAGGGTCATATAAAAAAGGCAACCCCCCTCAAAAAGGGGCTTTACAAGTAATTCTAGCATGAGTCAGCACAGGTGCAGTACCCCTCTGATAAGCCGGTGGTCACCGCATACTATACAAGATAGACCCTATATTAGATGTAATATTATCCATATGTGCGAGTAACCCATTGCCTACAAAACCCTGATGAATGTGGAATGTGTGAAACAAGACTTGTGTAGCCTATCATCATCATTTAGAAAGGATTTTATCAAGTGAATGTTTTAGCATAAAACACATTGAAAACACCAAATCAGGGCAAGTCAAATGTATAATTGAAATGCACCCTAGGTTGACATGGGTTAACGCGATGCACTATGTCTCTTTCTTGGGGGTTGATTCATACAATTACTGCATGTGGTCACGGAACCGGCCGCACCATGCCACAAAGGCGGGAGGGGTGTCAAAATAATGAAATTGAGTGTGCATTTAATGGACAAAGGAAGGGGGGACAGGCGTAAGTAGGGGGTACTACACATGTATGTCAATTTTACTATAAAGGGGCTAAGGAAGAGGGAGAGGAGAAGAGAGAGGGGGGAAAGGGGAGTATGGTGTATAGGAAAGCTTCATTAACCTGTCCAGAACTTGGCCTGACAATACTCGGGGGATGGTCTTAGTAGTAAACACATACTGGTACCCTTGAACATGTTAAGAAAGAGGAAAAGGGAAGGGGTACAAAACAGAAAGGAGATGGGGGAAGATATGATGGAAAAGAGGGATAGAAGATAGAGGAAGTGTGAAGGGCTTGGAGGAGAGGAAGGAGAAGTGACAAGAACAGCTGAATTTAAAGCATCAGAAAGTGATAGAAAGTGTGAGAAATGGAAGGAAATGAGGTAGAACAAATGAAAGGAAAGGCAGGGCTCAAAATAAGCACTGCTGGCTACAGGCCACCAAAAATGTCACTGATAAGTATTATAATGATAAAATGCACAAATGGATGCCTTAATAACTTGTCAAAAATGAAATAAGTAGCAGAGTGTTGTTGAATTCACCCTATGTTATGTTTTGCATGTTGTATACTTATCTAATTTTCACACCTTGTACCTTGCTGTGAGCTCAAAACAACAAGTAACCTAGGTTTATGTGTTTTGTCATGGTTTTTATTTGATTTGATGTCAATAAAGCAATGATTAAAGAAATATACATAGAATAAGCGCTTAATAACTGTTGTGTATTATTATTATTATTAATGAACTTACTAATATCTAGATGCATGACCGGGTAAACTTAATTTAAAAGAATGTGTTCACGTTTTTCTTAATTTGGGGCAACACAATTTATGTTTTAGATCAAATTAAATTTGAAAAGTCTTGATTTTACTTGCAAGCCTGCCTGGACCACAAAGAATAGAACCTATAATTCCTAGAATTGGGAGCCAGAAGATAATAAACAGAGGGGGAGGATGTTACAGTAGACAGACAGACAGATAGATAAACAAATACAAATTGACAAGTGAAGACAAGCTAGGAGAAACAGAGAAAAAAGGAGAATAGATAACTTGTGAAAGATCGAGGGAGACAGGTTGGGGAAAGTAAATTACACACGAAAGGTGAAAAGGATAAAAAAGCAATTTTCAGTGAGGCGCACTAGCTGCAGCTAGTGCCATACATGGCTACATGCACAAACACAAAGCTAATTTGATTTACATTACGCTATTCATCAATACACACACATTAGGGACGATGCATATATTCCATCACCCATCATTTTAATTTGATCTCATATTATGTACTGATGTGTATTAAATATTAACCCATTCAATGCTTTAAGCTTTACTAATAGTAATGTACAAAGCAGGGCTCGACACTAGTACCTGCCCGCTTGCCCCCGGGCAGGTAAGAATTGATGTCGGGCAAGTAACATTTCATGAAAGGTCAAGTTTGGTTGCCCAATCAGCAACTAACATTTCTATTCAACTATGAGAACAATTTTGATTACTTTTGTATTTAAAGGCTCATCTAGAAACCAGCAAGAAATCTGCCAAGAAGCTACCTATAGCGTGATTTTTTTGGGGGGGATTCACATTGGTTTTTCGGGCAAGTACATTTTCTGTTTGGGCAAGTAAAATGTGAACATTCATGATTTTACTTGCCTGAACGGGCAAGTAGAAAAGAATGCTAGTGTCCATTGAATCATTTGTGTGCATGTGTGTGTGTGTGTATAGTAATAAACAATTCAAACATATAGGTAAACTGACCAAGAATATATTGTGATTAAAAGTGAGCAAAGAAAAATGGGATTCCAACGGGATTCGAACCCGAGACCTCCGGATTGCTAGGCCGGTGCTAGTAATAAACAAGTTAAAATGAATGCATTCAGTGCATTCTGTGGACGTTTCTGTTCGGCCCAATTTAATAAAAAGTTCGTCTTGCTCGCATATTTCAATACATTTTTTTTTCTCATTATGATCACATTTCCACTTTCAATCATTTCATTTGGCTTGCATATCACATACATTTTGAATACGCAGGCAGTCATATAGATATTTAGTGCAATTTTCATCCCCTTTTATTACAGGGATCAATAAAAGAGAGAAATAAAAATTGATTTGCACTGCTATTGATTTCACTGGGCGAATATAATTATGCAGTCGAATATTGAACCATGCGACATTGATATTTCACTTCATTATGTAAAATTCACTAAAGGCAGCAATTTAAACACAGCATTAGCGCAGACAGTTCCAAATACAATGAGAATGTCATCACTGAAATTGCTGATAATTTTCACAAATATGTTAGCAAATTTGACGTCTCCTTTTCTTAGGTTCGGACACTGATGTTTAGTGCCATTTCATTCCTTTTAGATGGCTCGATAAAAGGATAGAAATGACAATTGATTTGTCTTGCTATTGATTGCACTGAGCGAATACCATTATGCACTGGAATATTGAACCATTCCATATTGATATTTCACTTCACAAAATCTAAAATTCATAAGAGGCAGTAATTCAAACACAAATTAAGTCGAGATGGAAGTACACAATCACAACCCCATTGACAATGACAAGACTTGCAAGTATAATTTTTACAATATTATAATCAACAAATTTTTAATTTCATAATTTAGGTTCTAATGCTGACATTTAGGACTATTTTCCTCCCTCCTACAAGACTTAAAGGGACTTATTGGACATTGTCCAAATCCTCAAAATAAATTTTCATTCTAGCGGTTCCCTCATACCTTGTTGTATTCGTATTAACAATAAAATCACGGGACAGGTTTCAGTCTTTCGAATTTCCCTTTCGTTACAAAGATATGTACGATCGAAGTATTCAGATAAGAAAAACTCCGGGCGAGTTTTTCTTCTGTGTACAAAGTGAGTGCAGTGAGTTATTGAATATCACTTTGCATTTTTGCTCATTACTTGGCCATGCAATGTCCATTTGACTTGAAAATTTTCACACAATACCCTGTGGACATATGAGATAACAATAATATACATTGCATCAACCATTCATCATTTTGGCACATGTCAACAAAGTTACTAGATCCCTTTAATAAACGGAGAGATTGATTTGTCTCGCTAATGACTTGCACTGGGCAGTGGAATATTGAACCATTCAATATTGATATTTCACTTCACATAATTTCAAAATACATAAGAGGCAGCAATTCAAACACAAATTATGTTAAGATAGAAGTACACAATCATCTTCCTATTGATACTGACTTTGACTGTTTGACATGACTCTCAGATATGTTATTTCACAATATTATAATCAACATAGTTTAATTTCATAATTTAGGTCCTCATGCTGACATTTAGGACCATTTTCCTCCCATCTACACGGCTCGATGAATGGGGAGATACAGAAATTGATTGTCTCGCTATTGACTGTGCTTGGTGAACATAATTACAGTATGCAGTGGCATATCGAACTGTAGGATATTGATATCTCACTTGGCGTAATTTAAAATTCATAAAAGGCAGCTCTTGAACTATGCAGAGTGTTGGCACATGATGACATGGGTAGGATCACATTCATCATACATGTATCGTTGGGTGAGGGCAAGAAGGACGTTAAGTTGTTTTTCGAATAAATTGAGTTCTGTATTCTTCTATATCAAGCGTGGGAGCCTTCTTTATGCCATGCTACAATTTCATATCCTAATAATTTTTTTATTTGGGAAATATCTATGAAGCAATGAAAGGGAGATTTCATTGTGAATGGTTTCCTCATCCCAAACTTTAAACATGAATTACCTCTGAAGTCAAAAAGTGACTTGGTGCCCTTCTCTTTCTCAATCAGTCATATACCAAGGCATGACTCACTGCAAATTTGACTTGGTATATTTTGTTTGTTGATGTTGTTTCCTTTTTTGTTTCTGCTTTAGTGTCTCTTCTTGACTCTTGATAATAAGGCTCTGAGTTCTCAAAATCTAGGCACATATACATTTATGACACTTTTTTAAAGGGGACCACCAGGCAAAGAACAACACGTAATTATATGTTTTGGTACCGTTTTGTGATATATCAAATAGATACCCAACATTTTGCAAAGGGTTGTGTAATTCATAAACAAAGCAATTAATTTCCACTACTTACGGAACCACTACTATTTCCTGGTTCCATACGGGCCAAACATTTGCAAGTGCGCCAATGCTATTCACGCGTACGTTTGGAGACAATAGAATCCCGTGCGATTCGTTCGCTCTGGACAAAGTAGTCTCGTACATGCAGACCCATGAACGCATGCTTTAAAATGGGATGCATTTTCCAACAATATGATCACATTTCTACTTTAAATTTTGTATTTGAACGTCTTTGTTTCAAATTCAAATATTAAAATGTAATACACCGTTAACCGTTTCAATCTATTTCATGTAGTAAATGCCTCGAGTAGAAAAGTAATCCTATTAGTCATTACTCCACACTTTGAGCTCACTATATGAGCATATATATTGCCAGACAGAAACACGAGTAAAGATGCGCTAATACGCAACAACCTTGGATGAGGACCATATTATAACTGAATAATAAGATTTCTAGATGGCAGACTTGGTCTATAAGTCAATTATCCTCTGATCAAAAGAATGCCAGTCTGCAAGCAAATGCATCTGGCAGAGATATATAGAGTAGAGGCATTACATGTTGCTCTATTTTGTGAGGGAGGAATTAAAATGCACATGCATATTACTTGAAATATATTTTATGAAAAAAAAAAATACAGATGATACCACTAGAGGGAAACTATACTTGGAATATATTGTATACAAGAAACAATATTTCATTCATTTTTGTAGAGCTCTAGTGCATGACGTTTAGCAAAATTACATTTCAATTTTCAATGCAAATTCTTCAAAATAACATTTATTCCAACAACCCCGTTTCTAGCAAAATGA
Organism: Echinarachnius parma; assembly: GCA_037951105.1. NCBI lineage: Eukaryota > Metazoa > Echinodermata > Echinoidea > Clypeasteroida > Echinarachniidae > Echinarachnius > Echinarachnius parma. Next base: position 55,278 of record JBAMJV010008752.1, read on the forward strand.
TTTGAGTGACATTTATATACAATCAACTAAAATTGCAAATTAGATTACACATCAAGCACTCGCTTTTTCTAAAAGTACATAAGTATGTAATCTGAAGCCATTGAATAGATAATTACATGTATGTTTACAGTGAATAGTAGCACATTGATCAAAAGAACGGGTCAATATAAATTAAGATTTAATATTTAAGATCAAAGAGATACAAGGTCTCCATACAGTAAGGTATACAATACATATATTACTCAAATTTCCACTACATGCAGCTCAATGCCTCGGTCCAGTGCAATAGGCATTGAATAATTTGAATTTAATCAGATTATTATACATTTGAATGAACACTGGAATATAGTGGGGCTCTTACCTTTTCTTTGCTATCAATAGAGTTGGACTAGAATAGATCCAAGGTCGGGTCAACTATAAACAGTTCTACCATCAATCAAAAGGTAAGAATCGTCATAGAAATAATAGAAATGGATGCTATATTTCCAGTGTTTCAATGGTCTATAGTGTTCAAGTTAATACGATGTGTATCAGAATAATTTGAGCTGGTTCACCGAATTAAAAATAAAACAGCTGAAATCAAAGAGATGCAACACTTCCAATGCATGTAAATAAATAGTCCATCACCAACATGTGCATCACATCAAATTGCATCGCAATAATCAGAATTATTTGCAGTTAATCCAATTGTACATTCCAATATATGTCCCGGGGTTCTTTTATAGCCTCTCCGCTTCTGAACGCATGCACGTCAGTTCGCGACCGAGTGCCTCTACGATACTACCGAACAAAATCCTCTGACGCTACAGCGCCTGCGACACCATTCCCATCAGTCAAAATGTCGAGAGAGGAGATGAGGAGAGAACGGCAAAGCCGCGAGGCGAGAGATCGGAGAGAGAGGGGGAGAGGTCTCTCACGCTATTAGTATTACCGTTGTGCCGCCGTCCAGAGAGATGCAAAATTAACAAGCGCATGGATGCTGCATGTATATACTTTGTACCAAGGGGGGCACTGAATTAACAAGTGCAGTGCTGCAAGTACAGCTAGAGAGCAGTACTGAATTAACAAGGGCAGTGCTGTGTGCACAGCTAGAGAGAGCAGCAAGGAATTAACGATCAGTTCTGTATAGAGAGACGCACTGAATTAACGAGTGCACTGCTGGTTTGGGAGAGCCACTGAATTAACGAGAGAACAAGTCCAGCGCCGTGGTACGCATGTGTATTGTATTATGGACTATGCCACTAGTAGCCTCTCCTTTACTGCTCAGGCATTTACATGCGTGCTGCATGCATCCATTGCCATGCAATCACCATCAATGAATGAAGGAGTGCAGACCACAAGAAATAACTGCGCTAGCTAGTAGTATTTTGAAGTATAGTATCATTACAACACATGACCATGTATGTACAGCTCCTTTGGTAGGAGTTCCCCCTCCCCCTCCCCCTCCCTTCTTTTCTATCTCCCCATCTCTCTCTCTTTCTTCCTTTCTTCATAGTATGTCTCTCCTTTCCTCTTTCTTTCTATGACAATCTTTACTTTTCTATTTCTTCTTCTGAATCTCTGCAATAATTGTGTTTTATCATCTTATTCTTCTACCTGCCACCCTCTTTTGTTAAAGGACAATGTAATCCAGAGAAATTGTTGTATGCACTGTAAGACACTAAATAGGATGAATAGTCTCTGAAAATTTGAGCACAATCGGTCAAGAAATAAGAAAACTATGGCTCTTTGAAAAGAGCCATTTATTTCTACGAGTGACTTAAATTGGCAACACACTCTGGCAAAGTTGTGGACTACTCCCCATACATTATGTACACAAAATTTCAATTTTGTTCAATTTTCTCAAAATGTATGTTTACCCTTCGTTTGAGTTCAACATATGTTTTGTAGAATGCATTTATACATAACATATAATGAGTTGGGGGAATGGAAAAGTGTGAATATGAAGAAAACTGAAAAAATAGGAACATTTGTGTACAAAACATGTGGGGAGTAGTCCACACACTTATCAGAGTGCGTTGCCAATTTGAGTTCCCCATAGGAATAAATGGACATCTTCAAAGAGCCATAGTTTTCTTGTTTCTTGCCCGATTATGCTCTAACTTTCAGAGATTATTCCTCCTGATCTCTTCAAGTCTATGAAAGCAAGGTTTTGCTTGGGTTTCATTGCCCTTTAATATATCTTTTTTCTCTTCTAGCTCTCTCTATCTTCTTTCATGTTTCCCCTTAGCAGTCAGTGGCCTTAGCAGTCTGTGGTCGGACTGATTGGGGGGCACACCTTATGTATGTCTCTGTTTCTTCAAAAAATGTCCCCTTATGTTTCCTATATTATATTGTTTTCTTCAAATAATTATTGGTGGCTTACATGCCCCCTCCCCCCCCTCCAATTGCTATGCCACCGCCCCTTACAACTCTGCATCATTCCAAGAACCTTTCTCTTCCAAGTTTTCAATTTTAAAATACAAACATAATGCTTGCTCTAGCTGCTCTACATCACAGTACATTTGTTGCATCAACAATTTCCTTGTACATACACTTCACAAGCAAGACGTACCGAGCATATTACTCCCTGCAGTGTCTTCACTTTACAAATGGGGTGGCAAGAGTGGTCTGAATAAACAGCCGCTAGTGTGCTAAGCAATGCCCCAGTCGGGTCTCCCATCAGATGCACATGTTAACACGTAACACCTGACACAATAGTTGGGAACAGATGCGTTATGGATCCATTCATGAGTGCAATCCCCAGTTTACTATAGTCCATTCACTCCGTACTTCTATATAAAGCTAGGCTAAATTACACTATTAAAGGGCCAGAACAGAGGTTTTAATAAACCCTTTTGTTGAATATAGTTCAAAGCCTAACTATATGACCCATGTACTAAATGTGAAATTACCATATATATAATAGTTTTGGAATAACCAATTATATATCAAATTTAAATAATCCATGGACTGAAATTATGTGGGGTTAAATTAACCCTCTAATGAAGTTTTACTTAAACACAAAATAAAGAGTTACTTTGTTGAGTACTATCACTTTACGCTCTTCAAATAAAGTAATATTCACAGATGTATAAGAGGGTTTCTAAAAACACACTGAAGACATAACACCTTCCACAATTAAAGTGATCCATTTACTTCATATTTTCACCAAGAAGTAATGTTTGAGACTTCAATCATATACCAATTTCATTGTAAGTTTCTTGAGAATGACATGTGAGAATTTCATAGAAAAAGAATAACGTTTACCAAGTGAAAGCAGAGAAAGACGATGTCTGATTTGATCACGATCGTGGACAATCAAGTATCCATATTCAGATACGCTCGACTACGGACAGAAACAGTCTATAGACGCTCTCAATTTTAATCTTAAATGTATCCATGATTATGGAGACTTCTTTTGTTACCATATACCAAACAACAAGGCAGAAGAGACGTGGGAAAGCTCCAAGTGATTTTGGTTGAAATTGTACAACGTTAATGGATCACTTTAAGTCACAATTATAGGTAACAGATGGAAACGGGAGCTAGATCTGGATGGAGGATATATTGATCCCTTCATGAGTGCAATGGCCAGTTAGTCCATTCACTTGTACTTCCATCTTCTTATACATCCTTGGTACTTCTGAGCTAAGCTAATCCACAGTAAATGAGTAAATCAAGGGGATAATGGAATACAGGGTACACTATATGCTAAAGCTCTTTTCATTCTAATAAAGAAGAAACTTTAATCCTGAAAGGTTTCCAGAAAGGCTTCATGTATCCATTGCAGTGTGATGCAAGATTCAATCAATTGTATTGTCCTTTCTTACAGCTTAATCACAGATACCTCTCAATACTCTCTAAGCTCTGAAAATTAGTGTAAAAAATAACTCTTGTAAGCACCTAATTCACAAGAACTTACCCAGCTTCTTTCAAGATATATGTTATTCCGATTAATAATTATGTTCCAGCAATCTCAGTTCCGTCAGTCAATGTCTTTGGTAAATTGTTTGAAATATCCAGGCTGCATTGGAGTACATCAGTCTGATGCAGTGATCAGCAGTTATGAACATATGAACAGATGCAAGATTTAAACTTACAATGCACTTTTATTGAACTTCTTTCGTGAACTGCTAACCACTTTTAGGCCAACACTATCAGCTCTTTTGATTACAACGTACTACAAGAAAATAAAGATGAACTGCACACATGCACTTCACTTGAAGGATCCATACACGTACTTTATCATAAGCCTCAGTGATGCAATGCGTTAATTGTACACTTAAAGTGCTGTTTACTCACTCTACACATAACAAGACTGGTCTACTCATTCTTATCACACACTCTACCAATGTCCCCCATTGTGCCCAAGTAAACAACTCCTTTGTCCATCTGAACTCAAAGTTGGAAGATCCTTCCAGGTCATTAAAACTATGGCTTTTGGCTACTACGTATTAAAGTACTATCATCATTTTTTGGGTAAACAGACATTCAATTGTTTAAAATGTTATGGCACATATTTAAGCATAACTGTGAGTCACCGTAATTGTATGTGAAATGAACAAGCATATTCTGTATTAACTGGGATGAACCTTAATCTAGACCTGCATTGTCCTATAAGAATTTGGGTCACGCTCTACTAGTACTAGAACTGTGCCACGCAATGAATGACAGTTATACAATTATCTTGGGTCATAAATCAATACACATGATTACCAAGGGTTAAGGTCTTACACAGACAAAAAAACATATTCTGATATGATGAACATTCTTCATGAATAGATCCAATCAAGTCCATGATATGATAAAAGGAAATGAAATGAAAGGGAATTTTCAATTGGTTTCAACCATCCTCCCACCTACTCTGTAATGCTACCTACTCTCTAATAAAGGGTTCTCTTCTGTTAAATGGGGGAAAAAATGTTCTGGAAAAGTCTACCAAATTATACAAAGACCACTTCATTCATTATTTTTGTTTGTTTGATTGTTGTTGGTGTGTGTGTTTTAAAAAAAAATTATTTTTTTTTTTTTTTTGGGGGGGTGGGTGCGCTACTATAGGAGTTTGGGGGTCTCAAGCCTTCATATATCGACAAGGAATCCTACCTATCAACAAAATATTATATTTCAAATAATTAATCTGCCCCACCTTCTGAGGTTTGGTGTAAACACAGGTTAGACCTGAACAAACATAGGGAGAGAGAAGGGACAACACTGCAGTCTACTGAAACCAAAAGCTGCTATGCTATGGTCTGGTGATCGGCCAAGCACCCAAGGTCTGCCAAGCCACTATGACTAATTCTTTTATTTGGGGGAGACAAAGCCAGCCAAAGGGATTTTCTTGCCCCATTGGAAGCCATTTAGCTCACAAATCCTGGGTTTGACCCCCAAAAGGCTAACTGGTAACTGGTATTTCATTGATGATGTTTTGCCAAATAATTAAATTGATACATGGGAGGACAAATTCCTATACTTGATGGTTTGCAATTATCTGTTTAGGTAAAGATTGCTTATTTTTTTAAAAGTTGAAAATGCACCCTTGTCTAATCAGTGAGGAAAGTACATCATTCAAATGAAAAAGAATATTTGCCAATGATGTTGTAAAATCACAAGGGGAAATGCAGGGCCCCGTCGCAGAAAGAGATACAATCGATTGTAAGTTACAATTAATTGTAAATCAGATCATGTGTTCTACATGAGCGAATCTGATTGGTTGAAACGCGCCAAGTTTCTGACTTACAATCAATTGTAACTTACAATCGATCGTATCTCTTTCTGCAACGGGACCCAGGACATATAATGGAAGATGACTGAAACTTAGGGTCAGTGATGGTGAAATGATATGAACAATGATGGTGAAATGATAATTAACTATGTAAACAAATTGAAAAATGAGCAAGTATATTAAATTGGGCTTTGCTTTCGATTTTGCCAAGGAACGCATCATCCCAATGATACAAATAGAGAATTATTTAGTATATAACATCTCATAAAAACTATTATCGAGTACAAAATAAAGCAAAGCTTGCTGGATTCCTCACAAAAATGTATCAAGTACTGTATTAATGTTTCCCACATTATGTCTACAAAGTAAAAAGCAGTAAGGGTGGAATAAATGCATTTCAAATTCATTCTAGCGCAATATAATATGATGATCCATATTCTAAAACACACACATGCAAAACAAAGCACAACACCCAATTTACATTATCAAGCAAGCAACGCTGAAGATGGTGGAGGCAACATTGCCGAAAGGCTTCGTTTTGCCCTGAATTGACCCTAGTTGCGTGGTAACTAATGAAAGCCTATGGCAGGCCGTCTGACATGTGTAGCTGCACTGATTTGAATTATTCCACCCCCTGCATATACATACATTTTAAATGTGTTTTCTCTCTAGCAATGGCAATTATATTGCATGAAGAGCAATGGAGCGGAGGGGGGGGGGGGGGCATATTGTTTCATCGCCCCTCCCTCTAATGGAAAGCTTTCTGACATGTGTAGCTGCACTGATTTGAATTATTCTGCCTACTGCATACACATGTACTGTACATTAAATTTATGTGTTTTTTTTCTCAACCATTGTCATAAATCGAACCCCCCCCCCCCCCCCCCCCCCCCCCCCCCATTACGGTCAGGATGAAAAAAAAGTAAGATTTCTGAAAAATACAAAATACCTTATCCCATTCCCTATAGATTCTAAAATACCCATAGACATTTTACATAGCCCACCAGGTTCTCATAGGCAAGGGGTTAATGTGTATTTTTGGCTCACACTGCACCCTTCTTATGGGAAACACCCCTTCTGTTGATCACAACACACATTTGGGTGTGTAACTGCCCAAATTCAAAATTATGATTTCAAACAAGCTCTGTCCTGACCGATTCAGGAATATAATTCCAAATAGTTGATTCAAATAATTCAGTTTGGGCTCAGAACTAGTTGCTTTACTTGGAAGTTGTGGATTCAAATAATTTCATTCTTTTCTTACTTTTTAACCCATTGGGGTCTTTACATACCCAACCATGGACCCTATTATTCCGTGGTCCAACATATCAGGTTGGGTGTTAGGAGAATGTGCAATTGTAAATGCAAAAAACAAACATTATTTGATGGGTTAAATAATTTCCTTCTGCTTTCGTTTGATGAAACTTGATGCGATCGTCTCTGAGGAAATTTAACCTGGGCATGCCCCCGCAGTGAATGCGTCAGGTCTTGTTTACACAAGCATGGGACTTCGAGTTTCAAATCACGTTTTGTATCGGTTGTGCTGCATTTTTGTCACTGTCATAATACACACATGTACATAATGATAATAATACATAGCATAAATTGTAGAGCGCCATGTATGTACATGTAGGTGCCCTATTCAAAGGCGCATTATTACCCTTGGTCATCAGGTACAATTCAAACCGGCAAAATTATCTAGCGCACCGTCTCAACTCCCAGGGGAGCATACTAGCCCAAGCTGCTCTTCTATATATAGGGCGCTACAGGCTAAGTTAACAGCCGACCATGTACCTATTATACTCCTAGGTAGAGAGCAGCAATGTGGATTAAATGCCTTGCTGAAGCCGGACATAAAATGCAGAGGCATCGATTTGGTTTGAACTCGAGTCCCGAGATCGGAAGTCAAGAGCTTATCCAATTGTACCACAACACCTCAACAAGAGGTACTAATATCACAGAGATGCAGCACAAATTAGCAGACATTCTTCTTCTTTTTCTTTAATAATTAAAGTCATGTTTGTTTTTCTCCAAAGGGGCAAGCTGTTGTTCACCTCTAAGTCTAATTCAAATTCTCACACGTTGAGTCATCTAATGGGTCACTCATTAACCAATGTTGACCATCAATCAATTATTACATTTTCACGCACACAAATGACCAACAGCCTTTCTTACAAAGCAAACACTGACCAACAAGGTGACCAACACATTTCGGACAAGAGAAAACCCTTAGCAGGCAAATGACCTACGAAAGGTTGACAAAAACCAATCACAAATGTCCATGGCCACAAGCAGGGCTTTTGATTGTCACAGAGAACATGAGGTTAGTAAAGCCATAGCATGGCTTTGGCTTCAGTAATTTACTTTGTTTCTTTGTTAGAAGCAGTAATTGGGATTAATTTGGGGAATACTGACAAGTAGACATCCGATCAAAGGTCAGAACAGTGGAATAAAGAGATCTCATAAAATTGCAATGTTCTTAACACATTTAACCAGGTACGTACATGGTCAAAATAAGGTCAAATAACGTTCCACATAAAAAGAATACTTTCAAATGTTTGTTCATCTTCACATCAAACACTGATACACTTAAAGGGACTTACATTGTAGTAACATTGTCCAAATTCTCAAAATCCAATTGGAATTCTAGCGATTCCCTCATGCCTTGTTGTATTCATATTAACAAAAAAAGCATGGGAGAGGTTTCGGTTTTTCAAATTTCCCTTCTGTTCAACAGATATTTACGATTGAAGTGTTCAGATGTTAAATTATCCACTGGATCGTCAAAACCGTGTACAAAGTCAGTTCAATGGGTTAGTGAACATCACTTTGCATTTTTGCTCACTACTCGGCCATATAACGTCTATTTAACTTGAAATTTTCACACAATACCCAGTTGACATATCAGATATACAATAATATACATTGTATCAACCATTCATCACTTTTTGCATATAAAAGTTACTATAGATCCCTTTAAAGGTTTCATTTACTTACGGGTATTATGCCAGACTGTAAGTGAATTGTGTATGAAATATTCACAAAAGTAACTGGATTGTTAGTAAACAAATTATTCTATAGTAAATATCTAGTGAGATTATGTACCCCTCCTGGAATACTCCCCAGGGAGTGGAAATTATGCACCTTGTGTGCAGGAATGATTGAAGTGTGTATACCTTGACCAGGATAATAATAATAGCACTTAGAAGCTCATTGCAATTTGCACTCTATAAATATATATTATTATTATTATCATCTGTGTACATAAATGAACCTTCCAATGAAATGACATCATCACATCAACACACAACATGACATGGTTGACAGATTCCCATTTGTCCATGAATAATAGACGCAGTCACAACTCAGTTGATACTTGATAGACTCATGCATTATTCATTAACAACATTATTGATTGCTCAGAAGTGGGGTAGGAATGACACATATGCTCCAAAACTTTGCTTGCACATAGTCTCATTCAAGACCCATGAATTAGTTTCCATGACACAATAACAGACGTCACAACCCAGTCGACAGGATCATGCATTATTCATTAGCAACATTATTGATTGGTCAGAAGTGGTGTAGGAGTGACACATGCCTCAAAACTTTGCTCGCTGGTAGCCTCATTCAAGACAAATGAAAATGAAATCAACAATACCCTTTATTATTGATCTACATTATATTGGCCCTATATACAAATACAAAGTAAACAAGTTAGGTTGGCCTTTAAATGTATCTGTGTTTATCTTGGAGTTAGCAAAACCCTACAAATAAAGCAGGCAAGGACATTTTCTAACAAAACTTTGGTAGTAATTGTGTACAAAAGTCATCTTTGTTGATGAAATTCAAATATATTTTTTCTTCTGAATAGTGTCTAAAGGTGACTAATAGCAGTGTTAGAAGGATCAATCCATCAAACAAAATAAATACAAGCAAAGCCCTCTTAAATAAAGTAAGCAGTCAAGGGCATTTTCTGAGTTGGACAAAAACTCATTAGGAAGAAGCAAAAGATATTGTATCAATGCAGCTATTCATATATGTATTTTTCCTGTCTAAATAGAGCCTGAAAAGTGTCAAGGATATACTATCCAACAAACAAGTATATCTGAACTGACATTACCCCATTCAATTCTTGTTTATGTTGGAATAACATAAATTCTCCATAGCCACAGCCCATGTATTCTAAGGATCAGTCCTGAATGAGTTAAAACATTGGAGATGAATTAAATTTGTTATATACTGTATAAGGCATTCTCCAAAGACCATTGCCAAAGTAGAAAGATTAGCACGATGTTTTGTAATGCCGATTCTGTGCTAGCCAAGTGTATTTGAATACATGCACCCAATTATCTAGGTCTAGGATGAAACAAGTTAACCCCTGGTCTACGGGAACCCGGGGGCTGTGTCACAAAGATCCCAAGTCAAAATTAACACTAAGCTGGACTAAAAAATTATGGAAAGCCATTCGTAGCTTCGGAATTAAAAATTTTCAAGAGCCCAAATGCAAATATTTGAAACTTTCCACAAAAGTTCACATCAATAATTGTAATCATTTAACAATTTTTATTAAGAAACTAATGGCTTTCCATAATTTAAAGTCCAACTTAGTGTTAAGTTTGACTTTGGATCTTTGTGAGACATCCCCTGGTGGACAATGCTCAAAGTCTACAGGGATTTCAGAATCTCGAAGCGAACAGGTTAATAACTGATATCCTAGCTGATAAGAGAAAAGCATATTCACAAACATATAATAGACGCACTTGAGGATAATAGCCATATTGTCTATTCCAAATGCCCTACAGAGTTATGACTCATACAAAATGAATGCAATGCATGGAGTGGGTTGCCTAGCAGACCAGTTCTGTAAACATTGGTTACAAATATTCTGGTATCAATCCTGGATTGGGCAATAAACGAGTTTAAGAATGAAATACATTGTTAATAGATTATATTATCAGCAAAAATTCGGAAATAGGGATGGGAACGTGTTTTGTAATGAGTGTTCAGGATCATTTTGAATTCAAGAAAGGAATAAATAGGACAGATAGCTAGGTTGCCGTAAAAATTCATATCTAGATCATGGAATGTAACATATTACGTGCTACATCTTTGAATGTTTACTGTATTTGATTGGAAGAATAATAAAGATGAATAAAAATAAACAGGTGATATTATCAAGAAAATAAATATAATACAGGATGGGATGTAGAAGAATTGGTATAATTTTCTGTATAATTACTTAATTATAATTTGGAAAGAAAGTATATAACAACAGTATGTGGAGTACTTTGTCTTGCAAATAAGTTCAAGTTAACACTGGATGAATGTCTAGTCTTTCCTTTGTCCCATTTATCAGTACTTTGAAACATAAATGTGTCATAATCGTTATCAATCGTAAATCATTACGCATGAACTCTGCAACCTCTAGATCCTGTTCAGCTAGCAATAAAATAATTCAGAACACACATATAGAAGGTGATAAAACAAACATATTACAACATCTAGGTGGGGCATTAGTTGTGAGAAGATAATTCATAATTTCCAAGAATAGGGACAGACAGACATTCACAGAATACACACAGACATAGCCTCCATCATTATCACAGACCAGTTTGATGTTTAGCCTATTCATGCTTATAATGAAAGAATGTAAGCGCAATGAAAGGAATACAAATACAAAGAATATCAAATCTTTGGGGATAAAAAGACAAACAACATGAAAAAAAGGGTGGGGTGTTTTCAAGTGTACGGTATATCGAAATGACGTCATATATTTCAAAGAACAGTGAGCCTACCGTAAAACTCCGTGTATAAGACGCACTCGTGTATAAAACGCACCCCCAACTTTCTATAAAAATTTTTTGTTTTATTGTTTTGTTTTTTTTTTTGTTTTTTTTTTAGAATTTTTTTTTTCATGAATATTCATATATTCATGAGGTAGCAATGCTCATTAAATATGCAAAATACTAAATTCATTAATAACTTTTTTGTTGAGAAAAATGTATAACCACTGTTTAGAAAATTGAATATTGAATGAGTGCTGCTACTATTAGTAGCAGTGTTACTGCTTAAAAACTTGCATTTTGTTTTGCTAACCACTATAATTTATGTAGGAAAAAGGTATATTTTGATAAATGTTCCTTCTTTTTTTTTTTTTTTGGCTGTACCTGTGTATAAGACGCACCCCCCACTTTGAAAATTTTCCGACGGAAAAAAAGTGCGTCTTATACACGGAGTTTTACGGTATTTAGGAATAATACCCATCATACAAAATAGCATTTTAGAATATGCTTGTACTTATGAAAGAAATTTACTAGTTTGAACATTTCATAACTTTGGTTACCATCATAAGATATTGATGGTAAAAACTGAATTAACCGACATTACATTCAATGAGTTATGAAAGAAATTTACTAGTTTGAGTTCCCATTCATTAAGATGCAATATTCTGTTTTGATTTTCCTATGCCTGTCCTAAAATCCAATATCATATCAAAGTGACTTTGTAAAATGGTATTTTATAAAACACGAACAGCTTTGGCTGTTGTATTAAAAAGCAAACATTTCTTTTAAATCTATTATCCGCAGTTAGCTTCCCACACTTATTTTTCTCAATGGAAATTGTCCAGCCTATTATATTATAAACTATATTATTGCTTGATACCTCTTCCACAGTGGGTGGCAAATTTTCTATAAACATTTCATTGAAATTACACAAATATAACCATCTTTAGAGCTAATATTGAAACGCTGTATCCAAACACTCAATATTTGCTCAGGAAAAGCTTCATGCTGTTGCTAACAATACGCTTTGTTTGGAAATGGCAACTCCGTATTTCCAGATCATTACCAAACACCAGAAGGTACAAAAGAAAAAGGTAAGTGTAAATATTGAAATAAAGTTATCAATTTTTACACTTCCTTTTCTCTAACATACTTCACTGCGGGTCAAAAGTCAAATGATGGTAAGAGAAATTAAAAAAAGAATGTGTTAGGAATTCCACTTCTGAAAAGATATTATATATACCAGCAAGGGGTTAAATAAGGTTCATGATAATAATTAAATAAATGCTGTAACAAATTAAAGGGAGACTTCACAATAAAGCACAATTGTGAACCACTATATAGAACTAGTTTATCATCAAAATACAGATTGCATAATGGTATTTAGACCATCAATCATTCAAATTATGAAATATTTCTACCTTCATCAAGTTGTGAAGAATGTCTGTTATTAACATTAAAAACTAACAAATCTAGTCACATTTCTTTTGAAGAAGAAAAATCAAACACATCTGGCAAAAGGCATATGAAGGTGCTACATCAAATGCAAACAGAAACAAAATGTCAAGATGTCAGAAATGTCAAGTACTTTACAGAATCTGCCTCGATCACGGTCTCAGAAAATCTTCAGTCTTGGAGGCAACGTCACATCTTATTAACAAATCATATTTCTTTCCATTAAATATTATAACCTCTAATACAACTGCCCAAGGGTAGCTCTGCTACTAGTACATGACATTTTGAAATCTCTACTGAAAGTCTTGGAGACTAAAGACCACATCATATTAACAAATCATATTTCTTTCCATAAAATATTATAACCTCTAATACAACTGCCCAAGGGTAGCTCTGCTACTAGTACATGAAATGTTGAAATCTCTACTAAAAGTCTTGGAGACTCAAGAACACATCATATTAACAAATCATATTTCTTTCCATTAAATATTATAACCTCTAATACAACTGCCCAAGGGTAGCTCTGCTACTAGTGCATGAAATGTTGAAATCTCTACTAAAAGTCTTGGAGACTCAAGACCACATCATATTAACAAATCATATTTCTTTCCATAAAATATTATGACCTCTAAAACAACTGCCCAAGGGTCTGAGCTCTGCTGCATGAAACACTGATTTTAGGGACATACTGAAGAATATGAAATAAGCCTCTCAGCTTTAAAAGCTCAGGGGACAAACTAGCTCTAAGTTGCCTTGCAAAATTCTGTTTTTATAAAATAAAAAAATGTAAAAAGCTTTGTATTCAATAATGAAAGGGGAAAATGTGCCATGTTGAGTCATTTTTATTTTCTAGAGTAGAGCCTGGATCATTCAAGGGCTAGGATATCACTTCAGGGGGGCGTTTCACAAAGCTTCCAAGTTGAACTTAACTCTAAGTTATTGGACCTAACAATTATGGAGAGCTGTTAGTTTCTTTGTAAAATTGTTGAAACAGTTGTTTTGAAAAGGCATAAAGTTGGATCAAATCAGTTATATTTGTTATTATTGAGGAGCCTTAAAATAATGTATATATTTTATGTTGGAAGTCTCAAATACTTGATTTTTTTTCCCGTTGTTTTATTCCAAGACTACAAATGGCTTTCCATAATTGTTAGGTCCAAGTCTAACTTTTAATAATAGAGTCACGTGCAACTTATAATCTTTGTGAAACACCCCCAGGCCTGGGACAATATCAGTGTGGGAATTTGCTGTACAAGAAAATACATTATTGTGTTCCTCTCAAAGGCTGATGGATGTTCATACTTCATAGGGTATAAAACTATTAGCATTGGGTCTTTTAACCTTAAAGGCATTCCTTGGTCTTGATATACAATGTAATGATGCTAAACATCATTTGAGATCGAAATTGTATGTACATAATCTTTGTTTTTTTTCTGTCCATAAACAAAAATAGTTTTTTGGTGCGAAATAGAAGACTTGAAAAATGTTGTGTATTCCAAAGTTTATAAAAATTCCTCCTTCTTTTCATACAGTCAGCAGTGGTGCAGTGTCACTTTAAATGTGAATTATCCCTCTGGTCTATGTTCCATGGTAATGCCTTCATTCTTTGTAAAAAATCAAATCTAAAGCATTTCTTCAAAAGGGATTAATCTGATTTCATGTACACTGGGAAATCCCTGCGAGCGCTTTGATATGTTTTTCATATTGTTATCCCTCCTTTTGACGAACCTCATTATTATTTTTTTACAGTTGCATCGATCATTTTCTTTGTAAAAGAATGGAAAGCAAGTCACCTGTAAGTATGTGAATGTGCCATCAGGGAAATAAACCTGTTATGTTGGGAATAAGGTAATATAATGTGCAATGAGCAATGAGCAACTTTTTATAAAGTATCAATTAAGAAGAGGCAATAAGACACTGGTAACTTGATTATTTCAGCAGTGTTTAAAGGTGAATGACAGTAGTGGGAAACACCCCACCCCCTAAAAATGAAATGTACGCTCTTATTACCAACCATGTGAAAGTATATATTTTTCTTATATGGGGATTATACAAATTTGGCCAAGAAACCACCTACTAATTGATACATTTGCAAAATTATAAATTGATCTGTTGCGGATCGCCAACGCGGAATCGTGCATATGCTACGTGCAATTTAACCGCGTGCGTTCGCTATACGCTATTCGCTATATCTCCAGTCCAGCACTAGCGGCGCAGACAGGTGCGAACGGGCGGTGGATTTATACATTTCACGGGTGGGTATTGGATTTCTTCCGATATTTCTGCATTAAACGCATCGTTAGGTTCGGATTTTACCACACAAGCCCTTTTGAGATACTTATTCAACAATATTGATCAATTATAAATGTTTTTTGTAACTTTCCCAAAACTGTTATTCATCTTTAAGCTATCCACATCATCAGTTGGTTTTCTAATGGCTTCTAGGATGGTTGCCATATATCTTCCTGTTTTGTTGTTGTTGAATATTTGTTTTGAATTGGTTTAATAATATTCTTGTCCAACAGTTGAAGTTTGTAGCAACCAAATAAAGTTTGATTGTTCACTGAGCAGTAGACTAATAACTCATTGGTTTGGTCTAATGAAAGAAATCCACCATTTTACTGCAGAAGTGATGACAGAGCCCACAAGGGGGTCCCCCTAATGAAGAGGGGAGTGGTGTTTTGGGGTCACCTGAGGGTAAAACAAGAACACAGCACCAGAGGGGTGCCAAATGCCCATCAGACCATAGACCCATGGTAGACCTAAGTCCATGTTCACATCAATGTTGTTAATTACTGCCAGATGCTAAATAAATAATACAGGGTACTTGCTACATGTTTGTAACTTTTTTTAAAGCACTGGCTGGCTGGGGTTAGGTAAAGTTGATGTAACAAAGTATTATCATAAAATTTGATAAATCTTAACTGACATTTAGTTCATCCTTATACTGTGAGCTGATGAGTTGCAGTTGTCATTTTAGAAAAGAGGATATCGTTTTTGTGAAAATGATCCTACATTCATGAAAAGAGTGATCCATTTAATCAGGTATGGAAGCTGGTAATTAGTTATGCAATCAACTTTGACAATTTGACACATTGCTTTCATCAACAATTCCCTATATTACCACACTTCAGCTCTAATTGGTAAGTTTTCCTCCTAACTGTACTAAAACAGATCTTCCAAAGTCATGCTGGAAAATCATCCATCAATAAAATGTTCATAATTAATTAGGATCAATATAACTATAAATATCCCATCAAATCATTAGGGGAATTAAGCATCTTAAAATCCAGACTAACAGTAAGATACCAAATCGGTCAGTAACCACCAAGAATATGCTCTCACGGTTAGTCCAAGTTTCTTTATGTCACCCAGTCATTGGTCAGCATATTGGTCAGATCAGCTTGTTGGCATATTGACCTTTTATCAATTTCATCACTGTTTCATCACTGTGTCAGTAGGTGTATGCACATGTAAATGTCAAATTTGCTGAGGGATGTGTTAACTAGTGCTGTAACCGATCATCGGATCGGCATGCCGATCACGATCCGATCATACATGATCGGACCGTTTTTGCCGATTTCCGATCATGCAGAAAAAATCGGAAGATCGGATCGGCAAAAAAAAATAAAAAATAAAAAAATAAAAAAAAATCTGTTTTTTTTTCTTTGGAAAATGATCCCAAAAAACATATTTTGGGAATATAAATGAATACCAAAAGCAACATATATCCATATTAATAAGCCCAAGGTAATCTTGTATGGGTATGCTTTCATTTAAAACTGATTACCTCTCCTTTTACAAAATTATTCACGCCGATTTTGAGCTTAGTCCCACGTGTTTCTGAAAGGTTACGCCAAATTAATCACATGGGACTAAGCTCAAAATCGGCGTGAGTAATTTTGTAAAAGAAGAGGTAATCAGTTTGAAATGAAAGCATACCCGTACAAGATTACCTTGGGCTTATTAATATGGATATATGTTGCTTTGGTATTCATTTATATTCCCAAATTGTGTGTTTTGGGGATCATTTTCCAAAGAAAAAAAAAACGATTTATTTATTTATTTTTTTTGTTAAAATTTTTTTATAGCCGATCATCCGATCCCGATCATCGATCCGATTTCGAAGATCGATAAAATTTTGCCGATCCGATCATCAAGGTCAGTTACAGCACTAGTGTTAACTGTGCGTTATTATGAATAGTTTAGTCTTTATTATTTTGTGCAATGAATACAAAATAAGACAGTAAATAAAAGTGTAAAGAACAAAAAAATGTAAACAACCAGCAAATTAAAAACACCTTTTTTTTTCTTCTTTTTTTTTTTTTTTTGGGGGGGGGGGGGGGGGGGGACACACCAAGTGTCCTTGCATTAACTACAACTTGAAGAAATGGAAATAGATTAGATCGAATATCAATATTTCTACTTCCCTTGGGAAAGAAACATGACAGGTATACCGTCAGTATTTCGGGATATGTACGGAAATGAAAT
Organism: Echinarachnius parma; assembly: GCA_037951105.1. NCBI lineage: Eukaryota > Metazoa > Echinodermata > Echinoidea > Clypeasteroida > Echinarachniidae > Echinarachnius > Echinarachnius parma. The sequence goes on from JBAMJV010008752.1 coordinate 72,714, forward strand.
GACTACTTGTTCACTTGTGCCACCAAAAGTTCATCATGAAACTGATGAGAAACACAGAGTATGCTGAACAATGTATGAACCATCAATATTGATGAATTTTTAGAAAAATAATGCATCATATGACTGAATTAATAAACCTGCTACAGGGGGGTCATGGGTCATGAAATATTCAATTACTGTACATTCTTTTTAAAGTAAGAACAGTTGGAATGAATTGACTTCTTGTCTTCTGCATGTGCCACCGAAAGTTCAACATGAAACTGATGAGAAACACAGAGTAGAATGCATGAATGTTGTAAACTCATTACCAATGTCAAAATATTTCCTTAAACAAAATGGGTCTTTAAATTATAGATTTATGTATGTTATTGTTGTAGTACATGATATCAGGAGGAATGAAGTAACTTCTTATCTTCTGGTGCCACCAAAAGATCAATAAGAAACATGATGACAAAAAAATAATTAAAAAACAAGTTGTATCAACACTGATAGAGAAAAGACAAGATTATCCTTAAGTAGTACAGTATGTACCAAAACATTTTCATGTTCAGAAGATTACAATATATCCAAACATACCGTATTTGTATAAACCGCACCTGTATATTAACCGCACCCCCAACTTTGGGTTGTCATGGAAGAGGAAAAAACATTTTTTCTAGATAATAAAACTGTGCTTGGAATCATTGCACCATAATCAAATTCCATGAGTCCACCTAACATTTGTAAACTTTAAGTACACAAAACAACAACAACAACACAAGTCACATACATGTACTTGTTTCTGATTGGAGTACAATTAATAACAGGAAAGCCTATCAAACTTTTCACTCCACATAAACTGATATCATAGCCATATGTGGTATTTTCCTGAAATATGTTTCTCTATCTCTGTGTATTAACCGCTCCCCCATTTTTGCAAGTTGTTCTGTATGGAAAAAGGTGCGGTTAATACACCAGCAAACACGGTATATATATTAAACCTGTAATTTAACCTGTTCAAGACTGTTTGTTCTTGGTACAACATACATGTTTTCTCCATAGATGCCAGCTCAAGAATTTCTGGACCAGTCCGAAACAAGTTTGAAAGAAGAAATATTTTTTTCGAAAAAAGAGAGAGATCATTGAAGATTACTCTACATATTCTTTTTTTCAATCATAAATAAAAGAAGAAGGTTGAATTTCCAGATATTTGCACCCATGAGAAAAAAATGAACTATATATACAAATTGTCATCAACATACTTGTTTATATCGGAATGAAATGACTAGTAGTACTTGTCCACTGGTGCCAACAAGAGTTCACTGTGAAGCTAATAATGAGAAACACAGAATGGTAGATGCTGTAACATATCATTCATCAACAGAGACAAATTTGTTACCGGACCCAAAATACAAGGATCGGAATCGCATTAACTACAAGATTGTGTCCGATATGAGACTTACCGTTCATATTTCCAGATGTTCAAGCTCCCGCCTAGCAGTCCATCGAGTAAAAATATCCGCGTGGAAGTTTTGGAGCGCGCCTGGAAAACTCCGCAAGATGGCGATCGAGACGAACCCAGATAGTGATATATTCCACAAGTAATTTCACAGCGGTATTCTGAATCAAGTAGTTTTACAGCGGTTTAATACAGCCACGATATTGACTTCACCATGCAATGTCCACACAGATTTTTTTTAAACGCTTTTTTCGATATACAGTTTAGTTCATGGATTATTCAAGTTATTTCTCAGGAGATTTGTAGTAAGTCACTAGTGGTATTAACCATTGAAAACTATCTCCACATAAACAAGTTTGTTAGAGGATATGCCAAGACATCCAAAAGTTTATGGGAACAGATTCGTGTCCAGAGTGTGCTAAGTAATCTTCACGAAAGTTTGTTGATGCGTCTGTATTCCGTTTCAGGCCACGGGAGGGTAACATTAGCACGAGTCGTAACCCTTAGAAACACGGATATCGAGTTTGTTGCTATCGGTGACTCGCAGTAAAATCCTGTTCTTCCTGTGCATATGGGTAAAATTCATGAACAAATGTGCACATTCAAAGCATGAAAGTGTCACACTTGCATGCTAAAGTCATAACCTCTAGAAACACAAAGATCCAGTTTGTTGGTATCAGTAACTCGAGATAAAATCCTGAGAATAGTGAGATCCATAAAAGTTCCTTTGTAGTATTAAGTCACAATATCAAATGATGCCTGTCAACAATTTCTATAGTGTGCATTTATCACCAACCAAGCATGTCAATTATGTACACAAATGTGCGCCTTCAGGGCATAAACGGTAACATTAGCACAGTTTCCCATAACCCCTATAAACAATTAAGGTACCACTGAATTGTAATAAAATCATTAATTCATTCAGGCACAGGTTGAGAAAAATGTTTATTTGTAGCCCGAGTCTGAGAAAGAAATGATACCTTTCAAAAGTTGTATGAAGTATCAACATAAAACAGAACACTGCCTAAAAGCACAAATGTGCACCTTCAAGAAATAAATGTGTAACATTTGCATGCGTCATAACTCCCTAAGCAACATAAAATCCTGAATGTCAATCTCCCAGAAGAGAACAAGAGAACAAGATCAAGTTTGTTGCTATCACCGACTCCATTACTTGAAATAAAAATCCTGCCTTACATGCTCACATGGGTGCAGTAAGCCTGTGAAGTTCGAGAGGAGAAATAATAAACTGATAGGAGGGATAACAGCACCAAAGTTTTCTACTCAACAATGCGACCCTCTCACACACTCCCCCATCCAAAAGGTTTCCTAGCGCCCATTAATCACAGCTAGTATAAGCTGCATAAAAAAGTACTGTCAGTATCAGAATATGAAAATCAAATGATGAGCGATAATGGAGCCATGCACAAAACTTCTGCTCAACAATGATCCCCTCTCACAAAAACCCCCATCCAAACAGTTTCCACAGCACATAAGTTGCAGAAAAAGGACTGTCAGTCTCAAAATATGAAAACTAAATGATGAGAAATAATAGAGACCTGCACAAAATGATCCTGCGCAAACAAACCCCAATCTAAAAAGTTTCCACAGCACACGAGTTGCAGAAAAGGGACTGTCGCCGTCTCAAAAGATGAGAACCAAATGATGAGGGATATGGGAACCCAGCACAAAGTTCTGTCCAACAATGATCCCCTCTCACCATGGACCTTACTGTGGTCTGGTCCATGCTCTTACTCACTCGCCCTGTCCAAAAGTTTTCCAAGCCCTCATTAATCACCGGACTGCCGCCGCCAAATGTGTGACTAGGGAGATTTTGTCACCGTTTTATGACTAGATCAGATATGTGGGAGGAGTTTTGTGAGTGGGTTGAACTTGTAGTTAGGCAAGTTAGCAAGAAGGGATTCATTTCAGTAAAAAAATGGAAATCATGCATGTTCACTAGTCTAACAGAAAAAAAATCCTAGCTGCAAAAAATGCAGTAAAACTTGTGAAAGGACAAGATATCATTTGAATTAAGAGTTTTGAGATATCAAGTTTAAAGGTATAAGTTCTGGTAAAGAGAGTTTTGGTCAAACTGAATTTTAGTAACCAAAACCTGCACCATTACATTACAAACTAATAGTTATAACTCCACCATGCTCGAAAGAAATGAAAAATTACAAATGACTAAGTAAAAAGCCTGTTATCATTTTTTTTAAAGAGCGGTTGAGAGAGTGCTCTCTAAACACTCATCAGTTTCAACCATTTTAAATAAAATATTGTGCATGTGATGTTTTGTTGAAATAGTGATTAGATAGAGAGATAATAAACAACTATTTAAAAACCTATTTTGTAAATCTTTGAATAGAGGAAGCATTTAAAAAAATTTGTTAATGTCTGGTTCAAAATTATCGAATAATTGTGGGGCCCCACAAATATTACAAATGGTGGATTTTTGATATTTTAGCCAGTTCTGAACCGATTTTGATCAAATAAACTTCATTCTGTCATTAAAATTGTATGCTCTTTCGAATTTGACACTCAGTTTTTCATTATCTCACAAAAAAAGTATTTTGTGTAGCGCCCTCTATACCAAAACTCAACTATCCCTTTAATAGGGACTAGGAGATTTGGTTAGGGGGGGGGGGGGGGTCTGATTGCATGCCATCCTCAATTAAGATAGCACAGGGAGTACAGTAAGTAAGAATCATAAGTTGTGAAGTCAATTTTGAAACAAACACCCAAGATGACAAATCATTTTAGTGTATAAAATACAAATCTAGAGCCAAAGAGATCATCTAGAAGAAACAGTTCTGGAGTGATTTGTGAAGAAAACAAATAAACCCATACGTGTAAAGACCTTCAGTAAAAAGTTCTTAAAGAAAAAAGGCGAAAGAATCTACAAGAAAGCGAAAGAATCTACAAGAAAGCAACTGAAGAAAAAATTGATGATGTAAAGTAGTGGAAAATCAACAAGAAGTCAGCTCGGGGGAAGTTTATACAAATCAACTGCAAAATCAATAGCACCAAAGGAAATGGGCATCACCAGACATTATTTCAATACAAAAAATCATGGTAGGTCTGTCTCTGCTGTCATCTAGCTGGTCTTTCTCAGTGCAAGAGCCAACTCCACACAAAATAAATGGTCAGTCAAAGTCTGGAAGTCAAGGCCATTGATTGTACACAGTCCAAAAGAAGTTACATGTAGCTAAAGAAAATAATAATCAACTGTAAAATCAACAGCCCCAGAGGAAGTTGGCTTCTCCAGACAACATTCTCAGCCAGAACTACTGGGTACCTAGGTCTGCAGCTGTCCATCTGGTGTTACTCAGCGCAAGAAAATCCACAAGAATAATCAAAGTTTGGATGTCCGAATGCAACTGTAGTGAACAAAATCCACAAGTGAAATGTTGCTAAAGAAAATAATAATCAACTGCAAAGTCAATAGCCCCACAGGAAATAGGCTTCCCCAAACAACATTCACAGCCAGGACTATGGGGGTAGGTCTCCCTCCCATCTGGTGTTACTCAGTGGAAATTGCGGCTGACTAGCTTGTCACGTCTGACACAGATTTCTGTGACTTACACCCAACTCGCTAACTCCGCCAACTCTGCCAAATTTAACCATCTCAGTTCCAATCTTAAGACACTTGATGCTAATGTACCAACATTTTTCTTTGGCCTTTTGGGTAAGGTCTGATCTCTAGTTTGATCCCTAGTCCAAGCCTTGGTCCGAGCCAGGACTAGTCTTGAACAGCTAGTTACCCATACCAAGTCACGTGGAGTCCAAAGATATATCACTGGTTTGCCAACGGGAATGGACAGCAACCACCGAAACATTCTCTGCACAATCTCTGTTGCATCAGATCACCAAAATGAGTAGAGTACAAGGTTGATCAATCATAAACATGTGATCTGTCAAGAGATATTTTAGTTAACCCTTTTCATACCGAGTCATGTGGATTCCAAAGAGATTACACACACTGGTTTGCCAATATGGGAACGGATGAATTAAATAGTGGAACAGCGATCCTGAAACATTCTCTGCACAACCTCTTTCAGATCAGCTCACCAACGTTGGTTGAATACAAGAATAATCAATCATAAACATATGGTTTTAAAAAGAAATTTCAGTAAACCCTTTTCATATCATTTGCTGTCCAAAGAGATAATACACACTGGTTTGCCAATGGGAATAGAAGGATTTAACAGTGAAACAAAGATCTTAAAACATTCTCTGCACAATCCCTGTTGGATCAGATCACCAACGTGGGTCGAGTACGAAGGTGATAAATCATGACTTTTATGATCTATCAAGAGTAATTTCAGTCGAATTAAGTGCAGCAAAACAACATTAAACTTGACTGCCTCTTGGGTCACTGACATCTACAGGATATTGGTCCAACATCATTGTATCAGTATCATTCATATTTTATTCGCGCTCGAGTTACTTAGAACACGCCACTATGTGCCCAGCTTTTTCCATTTTGGCCCCCATGGAGCTATTATGATCCCAAATTATTCTCTGACTACTTCTTTTGTTGTTCCAACTTCCAACACAACCACAATAATATAAGTTTACCAAAAGAATCAAATTTCCAACAGTCCGTGCCAAAAATATATACACATATATACACATAATAATGTCAAATTTTAAACAAGACAACCGCTTCCAAGACATTCACTTGTCTATCTAATTTAGTACACAAAATGAAAATCAGGTCCTTTTCCTGGAGATCAAATAAACAAAATTTACAAAAGAATATTTTGAAAAAGTCCTCTCTGCCTGAAGATCACTGATAATATAAACAACATTCAAAATCCTCTATGAACCAGAATATATGTTTGCATAAATTATCAAAGAATACTGTCTAGCAAACTAAACATACAAGAAAACCGCTGATGATCACTGAACATGGCTAAATATCCATCAATTATAACTCTTCTGAAAGATCCTTACTGCTGCTAGACTTGAAGTCATCCAAATATACAAATGTGTTGAATACAGTCCCAAATAATTCCATTTACAGAAAAAAATACTATCACGAAATATCCTCAAACTCAATTCAAACATGCGTGTTTTTATCCGGAAGAGTTCTCACTCACAGATAAATGTGTCCGAATGAGGCCGGCCGTGTGTAATTACAATTACAGATTTGAACCAAAGCAAAGCACGTGTTGGATCATGCCGTGCGGCCGTGCACTTTTGAACTGTTTACATACACTCCCAATAGTTTGCCCAGTTTAACTCACGATGCACGCAGCTGAACAAATCAAAATCAACAATGGGAGTCAGTGAGCCCCAGTGCCGATGGAGCTCAGATCCTGCATGCACCCAAAAATGGTTGAGGTGCATCACATGTACCCTAAAAATACTTCCAGATTTACAGGCCAATTTTCTCTTGTTCATTAGGAATACGTAAGATCTTTAGGCCAATTTTGTCTTGTTCATGAGTAATATGGAAGATATTTAGGCCAATTTTCTCTTGTTTATTAGAGTGGTATGGTGTACAGTGACTACCTTCAAACCGAAAGTGCATATATATATATAAAATGTTACAAACCAATTTTCTAACGAACATATAGTGCCTTGGTACATCCCCTCCTTATTTAAGTCTCTCTACCCTAAAACTACTCCACTAGCCATCGCATCTTTACTTTTATCCATTAGAGCTACATGTATACAGCATTATCCTTCTGAATACTCAGCAAATTTATTATCCTTATAATACGCTACAAGCTATTTCTGATATAAGCTTAGCCTTAAACAACTCTGTAATGTGTCTCCCTGATGTACTACATCCACCTTACAACTACTATTCTAAATGCTCTTTTCCAAGATACATATATATATACTTAACCCTCCAATTGCTTTCTTGCATCCGCCCTGAATCTACCTAAATTACCCGGGCAAGGTCTTCCTGATTTACCCTCAAACTAACGACTAGCTAGCTAACATTTCCCCCTCCTTTCTCTCTCTCTCTCGTTCATTCACGATGACATTTACGCAGCCAGAAATTGATATGCACCCACCTCCGGGGTTTTGCGAAAGCGCACACGACTTGCCCTCTCCCTCCATCACCCCTTAATAGATGGTCGTGCTGCCTCAATTTTCTAGATGCACGCTCCAATAATTGGCAATGTTAACCCTAATGGCGCCTGTGTTGCAGTTTTACATTATGCTTACACTAGAATGTTATGTATTCTACGGAAAGAGAGGCAATTATATTTGACTTGATCAGACTTATTGCCAATATGACAACAGTTGGTATATTAACCCATTATCTGCTGGAACCTGGTGGGCCCTGTATTAGCTCTTTAGGGATATTAATTATCTAGTGGGGAATAGGTTAACTAAATAAAATTGTACTTAAAAGGGAAAGAGTTAAAATATTGACTATGAGAACCTGTGTACCATCCAATAATGCTATGGAAAGGATGATATTTGAGAAGCAATGGGTGAACACACAAAAATTAAAGGACAATGCAACTCAAGAATAAAGTTTATCCTACTTTATACATCGTAATATGCCTGTTTATTATATCTAACATTACTCCGACTCAGATTTCTGCTTTGGAAGAAATATGTGGAAACGGGTATACCACTATTCACGCGAACACTGGAGGCCGCCATTATTAGGTTTGTGCGGACTACGGTCAGTGATATGCACTAATGTATTTCAAATGCATCAATTCAAACCATTGTCTGAATACTTGTAGATGCTTTGAAATCAGTGAAAAGCTTTTTGTTCGGCCCTAAGCACGTACATCAGAGTTTGCAAAGCATGTCGGGTAATTACAAGAACATGGCCGCTCCCATCATCTTTTGCCGCCGTAAGAATTAGTAAAATGTGGGTACAGTATGTTCACGTAAGGATTTCATGGGATCCAGAAGGCCAAAATTGCCAAGTTCTGTATCAAATCAAATGTCTGTTCACCCTCTAAACGATAATAATAACCGAAAGCCATAGTTTCATTGCCCTTTAAGGGCTATTCCAAGGAGTATATTGCTAGTACAGCAACAGTTTGTAGTATATAGCATGATTGCAAGCAAAATATACATGCTGGGCATATGAACAAGTTTGTATTAACATTCACTTCATGTCCAAGGAGATGTAACTACACTTGTAACATTACACACTTGTTATGTCACCCAATAGCAATGTGTATATGCAATGTTGTGATTGACTTATCTTTGAATGCATGAAGATATTTTTATTTAAATATTTTGAAATTATGTTTGGTTTATCACATTCAAGTAACACATAACACTTGAAAAAGTCATTCAATTGCAATATTTACAGGACAATGTTGTGACTATATACCTTCCATGAAGACCAGGTATTTAAATATTTTGAAATACTGTCTGGTTTATCACATTCACTACATGTTCAAAGAAATGTAACAAAATATACATCATAAGTCATTCCATTGCAAACTTTATTGACACTGATGAGATAATTTTCTTCAAATTTTGAAGAATTATTTGGATGATTTGAAATATTTGTTGTTGCTTATGAAATGAAATAATCCTGAATGGGTTTATTATAGTTACCATCCGGTTGTACTATGCCATTCAGAGAGCGTGTGCACAAATTATGGTTGAACCAGCAGTTGTACAAATGGCTTTGTTACTTTATTTGCCTCATGTTTGTGGTAAACCAGTTTTTTTGTTTGTTTCTGCTATTTGTTTGAATATTTATTTGAATATTTGTTTGAACTAACCTGTTCCTGATATTTATATTGTTGAATTCATCCTTTTAAAACATGATACTTATATAACATGCACATGAACACTTTTATCAAAAGTAGCTTCATTTTACTTTAAATAAATTCAGTTTATTCAGCCAAAAAAGAGAAAGAAAGAAAGAAAGAAACCAATCGATGAATACAAGATAAATCATTGCTGGGACCTCTGCCCATGAAAGTTTGTCTTCGGTGCATCATGACTCTGAAAGGAAATTGAGCAACATTTATCGGTTAACAGGATTAAATTGTTAGTTAACTTATATCTTTTATCAATTCCTCCTACATAATTCTGCATGTCGAAACTTATCTATTTCATCATAAAACATAATGCAAAAGATGATTACGACCTTGGGTTTTCACACCCCTTTTCAGTTGACCTGTTCCCTACTAGATGCTCCAATCCCCATAGAGTTAATATAGGACCCCCACCAGGTTCCCATAGGTAATGGGTTAACCTGTTCCCTACTAGATGTTACAATCCCCATAGAGTTAATACAGGGACCCACAAGGTTCCCATAGGTAATGGGTTAACCTGTTCCCTACTAGATGTTGCAATCCCCACAGAGTTAATATAGGACCCACCAGGTTCCCATAGGCAATGGGTTAACCTGTTCCCTACTAGATGCTACAATCCCCATAGAGTTAATATAGGACCCACCAGGTTCCCCATAGGCAATGGGTTAAGCTGTTCCCTACTAGATGCTACAATCCCCATAGAGTTGATACAGGACCCACCAGGTTCCCATAGGTAATGAGTTCACCTGTTCACTACTAGATATTGCAATCCCCCATAGAGTTAATATAGGACCCACCAGGTTCCCATAGGTAATGGGTTAACCTGTTCCCTACTAGATGCTACAATCCCCATAGAGTTAATATAGGACCACCAGGTTCACATAGGTAATGGGTTAACCTGTTCCCTACTAGATGTTGCAATCACCATAGAGTTAATACAGGGCCCACCAGGTTCCCATAGGCAATGGGTTAACCTGTTCCCTACTAGATGCTACAATCCCCATAGAGTTAATACAGGACCCACCAGGTTCCCATAGGCAATGGGTTAACCTGTTCCCTACTAGATGCTACAATCCCCATAGAGTTAATACAGGACCCACCAGGTTCCCATAGGCAATGGGTTAACCTGTTCCCTACTAGATGCTACAATCCCCATAGAGTTAATACAGGACCCACCAGGTTCACATAGGCAATGGGTTAACCTGTTCCCTACTAGATGCTACAATCCCCATAGAGTTAATGTAGGACCCACCAGGTTCCCATAGGCAATGGGTTAACCTGTTCCCTACTAGATGCTACAATCCCCATAGAGTTAATACAGGACCCACCAGGTTCACATAGGCAATGGGTTAACCTGTTCCCTACTAGATGCTACAATCCCCATAGAGTTAATATAGGACCCCCACCATGTTCCCATAGGTAATGAGTTCACCTGTTCTCAACTAGAGTTTGCAATCAATATCCATAGAGTTAATATAGGACCCACCAGGTTCCCATAGGCAATGGGTTAACCTGTTCCCTACTAGATGCTACAATCCCCATAGAGTTAATATAGGACCCACCAGGTTCCCATAGGTAATGAGTTCACCTGTTCTCAACTAGAGTTTGCAATCAATATCCATAGAGTTAATACAGGACCCATCAAGTTCCCACAAGCAATGTGTTAAGAAAGAACAGCTTGATCAGCATCCAATTGATATTCACAATAGCCAAAAATTGCCTATAATATGTAATAATGGAAACTGGCATAAAATATCTGCACTTATCCAACTTGCATGTGCTTTGGCAATGTGTCTAGTTTACACCTCAAAAAGATTTGATCAAGTGCCCATATTATGCATTATCAATAATGTATCAGCATCTCCACTATCCAACCTCATTAAGAGTTGGCAATGGCCGATACAACTAATTTAATAAGAGGAATTACTTCACTTGTAGAGATATTATCACTTGACCAGTAATGATGCAATTAAGGCACTAGTGGTTTCCTCCCAGGAAAGGATTAACCCTCGGAGTGCCAAATTAAATTCAAAATTTGACAAGTTTGGATTTTATATCCATTATCTCAATATTAATTTACAATAAGCTTGGTAAATGGGCCGTCACATTTTCAAAACGAAGCCCGCCCGACTTCTCTAGGAACTCAAAGGGGCATTTTCGCCAGGAATACGGCCGGTGTCTGCGGGCTCCGACGCATTTTTTAGGGGTTGGCCGACGTTCGCAGGGCACCGAAACCTGCTCCCAATTCAGCGATTTTCGCCGGACTCCTTTTGTTTACTGACGGGCGCTGGGTTTCTAATCACTGATGTTCATAGGGTTCTCCCGAGCCCCGTCCAATATGTGACAGGGTAGATTTCACGCGAAAAATACCCTCGTCTTCCTGGCGGATTTGAAATTCGGTGACTCTCGGACGATCTATAAATTCGGCCAGGGACCCTTGGATTTGTGACGCAGGCTTTAGAAATCTAGTGCCTATATACAACTCATTCCACTCTAATATAGTATGTGTATGAAATAAACATATTAGTAGATATGATTCTATCAGTATTTTGACTAGAGTTGACCGTGGTTATCAGAGGGATATTTCCACAGTAATTCTAGATCTTCTCTAGATTAATGAGCTCTTCATTAACCCATTCAAGGCCATTTGATTTGATAACAGGCATTCTCCATAGACCCCAGATAGGTCTACACCAAATATTAGTTGGATTCGTCCATAACTGGTTAACCCTACCTATATACCTAATAGAGCGATGACACTTTAAAGTTGTCTCAAGTCAACATTATGTACATATTATAATGACTGAGGGTTTTTAAACACGAGTTGACTTCAAGAAACCTTTCCTTGGTCTCACCTCTGGCTTTGCTCCACTGTAACCACTTTGTTAAATTCAAGAGTACAATAAAAAAAAAACATAACCAGTCTGAAACAAAAGACGTGTACACTGAGAACAAATTCTGCAAGAATATCACACAAAATACCAACATGACGCACAATCAAACATAGATGATAACCAAACTACTAGTCATGATAAAATGTCAAGAAAAACAGCTGAAGGTATATGTGGAATCCAATACTATTACATCCAATCCAATCAAATAATAATATATCGCCAGTATTTTGGTAGTAGCAGTTCAATTCAGGCACAAAAACTAAGCATTATTTTCACAGCAAGTTTGACATCAAGTACTCAGACAATACTAGATACACTGCAAAACAGTGAGCTGAATCCTACATGTTTTCTGAATATAAGTTCACAAGTAGACACACAATGATGAAGCAATGTCACAATGCATGTACATTATGTGAAGTCATATAAAATCACAATTCAACACTGATAAACAAGGGCAAATCTAATAAAAGAATTGACTGCTTAATGCTGAATATTTTTCTCAGTTAGAAGTTACTATAAGGGTTAATCAAGTCATAATTAGGACTGGAAAACGTTTCTGAATATAGAATTCTATAAGAATGACGAGTAAACATATATATATTTATACTCCCATGAACTTCTTTACAAGCTTGTCAACAAATGGTCCCTTGGCGTCATCGGACAGTGCACAAGTGCATGGTCAATACAATACTCAGAATGGCTTTAGCAGATGACCACTTTAGAACTTCTCCAACTGTTCCGTTTTTTTCCCCCGAAAACGTTCCCTTGAGGTCAAAACCCATGGTTATTTGATGCTGGGAGGAAAAGAAGGAACAAAACTCGCAACTTACACAAGGTGTTCTTCATTCATTCGTTCACAAATCAAAAATGGCTCATACTGTAGTAGATTACATCTATTAATACATCAATACAAATGAAAATCAAGAACAAATTGAGAAATTCAATGTTAATCTTGGCAAAAACCCATGGGAGAAATGAGGGAGAAGGGAACAAAAGTTAATTATGGTTAACAGTTCCTGTGAATAAAGAGGGGATTTATGAAAAATCACGAGAGGTTCCAATTATTGTAGTTGAGGACATCTACGCATTTTGAGATACTTTTGAGAAAGGAGAAAGAAAGGAGAAAAACTCACCATATGTGAACATGATTTCTGCTGATGGTAATCACCTGTGCTTCCTTTATGAACGTTGATAAATATCTCTATTATTATGTCTACACTTTAATATCCTGGTTGGGTCATAATTCCAAACAATGATGTCTACATTCGCTGTATCCTTGTCAACATCTCAAAAGATTAAGATCTCTGTTTAAGTTCTGAAGTATTACTACTGGTGTAAAAAGGTAACGGAACAAAGCTCAATCAAAAGAAGTATACTAGGTTCTCATATCTCCAACTCCGATCAAGTTATGAATCAAGTTATAATCCAAAATAATGAAGTCAGTATTGGTCCTTTCCTTCCTCTCTCTCTCATATACTCACAATGTCTTCAACTTGTTCAAGATTTTATTTTGATATAACAATTATTCTCAATAGACCACAGCCCAGTATGTGTCACTGATGATGGAAGTGGTGAAGTCCTAAACAGAACTCACTCCTTCCTTCATAGAAGCTGGACTGAGTTATAATCTTAATGATGTCTTAATCCTCTGTTCCCTTTCTCCTTACAAGCCCTATATACAATCTTTAGGCTCTCAACAGCCACCGAAGCACAAACATAAGTGGGATAAGCGCACAACATTAAGCTGCAGTTAATATAACCCCTTGTCTTGCAGGGGTGGAATTATTGAGTGTCACACTTGGATTACTTGGAGACAAACAAAACTTTAAGGATGTAAGTGCATGGTGCAGGAACAAATGTCACAAGTGGAGTCTAATGTCTTTTTTATCCTGGTTATATATAGGCATATATAATCTCAATGATGTCTGCATACACTGTACCATTCCTGTCTCCTCACAATCCTTACATTAAGTTGATCATCTATTAAAGCCTGAGTTCCTGATCATAGCAGATCTTGGCAAAGCCAAAATGACCTTTACTTAGATTTTTTTTTAAAGCTATACGCAGATGTAAATGGGTGACATACACAAAAAAAAATAAACATGCAAGTTCCATCTAGTCCAGCAGTAACTGCTGTTGTTGACTATATTTTTGAGCTGTAATGAAATGATCAAAATTCACAAAAGGACCCTACTTCGATCTTTCTATCCAAGATGTAGTCATAATCCAAAACTAATGATGTCCCGCATACAGGCACGCATGGCTTACTAGTACTATATCCATCCCTCTCTCGATTCATAAGATCTCCACAGTCTCGCTTTGGGTGTAAATGAGCGACAAATAAAACACACTGCGGCTCAACAATTGCTATTGTGTTCTCCATTCAGAGGGGGAAGAAAAGAAAGAAAGGGAGCAAATCCAGTGAGCTAATTCCCACTGTACCTATAGACTTGTATGTGTCACAGAAGTTGGGATGTTCCAGATAGGTGATCACCCCCCCCCCCCCCCCCCCCCCTCTTCTTCTTGGGTCAGATCTCTTTTCTTCTTCTTAGAGGGGCAAACAAAAGTGGCAGAGAAAATAAATGAAAGAAGTTTGAGGGGAACTCTCTCTCTTTCTTCTTTTATTTAAGCTCTTAAAACCTGTTCAAGACTCTTTGATTATGGTACACGATGCATTCTCCATTTAATACAAATCACACAGACTGTTTTGTTAGACCAGTTCTTAAAAAAATCTATTTCTAAATTCTTATCTTCCTACCTAAGATTTTCCATGACTTCTTGAAGGACAGACAAAATGAAAGCAGAGAAAATAGGAGGTTTCATCAAGACGAGGGAAGCACTGTTTTCTCACTCGAAAGTTCTTATAAAGGGCAGAAGCAAATTTTTGAATAGGGGAGATTGGGTCTGATGAGGTGTAGGGATTTTGTTTTCTCTTTTCTTTTACCCATTATGAGACATTTAAACAGAGGAGGGATAAAGTATTCTAAGGTGAAGGGGCAATTGTCATTGTTTTTCTTTAGTAAAACAAACAAAATTAATGGACAAGGGCAAATATGCAAACAGCTCTACACACCCCAAAAATGGGTTTTGTAAGGTAAGGGCAGACATTTTCATAGGGCGACAAATAAGAGAGGGGTAGAGACTTTTGTGAAGGGGTATTGTGAGCCCCACTCCACACAATTTGGCAACAATTAATGCGGAGCAAGGGGTGAACAGTGGTAGGCCTCAATCAATAATGAGCAGTCCATTTTGTATTCAAGATCTTCACACACAAACGCTCTCGATTAAATGCGAACACAATGCCTGGACACGTTAAAGGGACTTCACCAGTAGTAGTAGCCGTAGTGAAAGGCGCACAGTTCACATTGTCCATAAAAGTTCAGATTGACCGGAACCCCCCCCCCCCCCCCCCCCCACACACACACACACACACACACACACACACAAACCCCTTCCCTGCAGGTCAAGGGAGGGGGGGGGGGGTGGGGTGAGGTTGTAATAAATTGCTCCCCAAGTCCAAATATATTGAACCTGGCACCCCCTCTCCATAAGGGGGGGGGGGGGGGGGGGGGGGGGGTGATAATCAACAACATATTCCTTTTAATGCAAAATATGGAGTTATATTCTAATTTAAAGTATTATCGCTTGGGTGAGATTTTAGAATATATTACCATTTTCTAGCTACTTAGTTAAATTCTTTTTTTTTTAATCTATAATGTTTACTAGTACATATAATTATGTTTTGTGTGTTTTTTTAAAAAGTAGATACAAAGTATCCACTGAGCAACAAATCACACCATCCCTAAACAAAATACAAATAACCTCCCCCCCCCCCCCCCCCCCCTTAAATAAATAAATCCCATATGGGTGCAGTTCACCAAATCTTAAATTATTAATACAATATTACTTATATGCAGGTCTAATTCAGTATCAATCTCAAAGAAATTGTGATCTTATCTCTGAAGCTGAATATACACTTGTCAGGGTTGATTAGGGGTTGATTAGGATTAAACTGACCTCCTAGCCACTTATCGCTAAAATCTAAAGGCTCTGTACAATACGGAAGCCAATTCAGCCTTTAAACACTAGATTAATAGTCATTAAAAGCCAAAGCTTATAGAAAGCAAACCTTTGAATACAAAGATTAAAATCCATTATAGGCAAATCCTTCTGGGAAAAAAATATGTTCCAGATTCGTTGCGAACCCCAATATTCTTCCGCTCATTTTCATTTATTTAGGAAAGATATTGAAGAGAAACATTTTTGAGAAATGGTGGGCTACTCAATGAACAATTGTATAAAGAGTAACACAAAAAAACATGTATTGCCCGTGTGACAATAAAAAACTTCACAATTTGTTGGTACAAACCATTCTCTCCTGCGCGCACACACACACAACAAAAATCGACTCTATATAAATGGGGTTATGGGGAAGATGTTTTCTTACTCAGAAGATAATTGGCTAGAGATATCACCTTCTACACAAGGAGATGATTGGATATAATGGCCTTCCCTTTACTGGATTCCCTTTAGAGAAGGGTTAAAATGTTTGTTTGGTTGTAAAGCACTTCACAGTGCAGGGTGTCAAACAAACATGTTTGTCTTGCTTCTTCTGAATAAAAAAATAAAGTGTTTGGTTTGTGTGCATGTAAGTGGTAGTTAGCAAAGGATTACGCATGCATATATACCCAAGTTTTTAATGTGGTAATTTTCCTCCTAAAATACCCCCCCCCCCTTTCTATAACAATTTGCTGTAAAAGTACTTTAGTAATACTTCTTTGCATTATTTAAATGATATTCTTGAATGGATTACTTTAGCCAAAGTAAGAAGTAATACTGTCTAATTTTGAATGAAGAATAATCCTGTTTGGTCTGAGTGTAATTTGTAGTCATAAATGGATTTTAAAACATCACTAACTGCTACACTGATTTTCCCTGTAAAAATGTAATTACTGAATGGTATTATCTCATGGATTACTCTACCAAATTAACCAGTTCCCTTCGAGTTCCTGAAATCCCTATAGACTTTGTACACAACACACCAGGTTCCCGTCGTCAAGTGGTTAAGAAGGAGCACTGTCTACTTATATCTAAGAATGGAACTGTTTGGAATATTTAAAGTGTGGTAATCAAAGGATTACATACATGTACTAATCCATTTTTTCTGAAATAAATACATGTTTTTTACATTGCTGAAACAAGCTTTCACTGGTTGAACAGACTTTGGGATATGTAACAAGAAAAAGTCTTGTGTTTCGGTAGAAAGAAGGTTCACAACATCTCTCTAACGGCATAAAACTTAAAATTCCTTCCAAATGCATTTTTTTATCCGAGCAAGGATTTTGAATTCATCTAGGGAAACCTTTCATAATACAGAATGTGGAAATTCAAATTTGCCATTTTTTTCTTCTTTTTCCAATCGAAATAGAAATGTCATTCTGAACAGTTGCTAGAGTTGCTCGAGGGTGTAACTCTAAATTCAATTTACATCAAAGACCAAAGGTCAAAGTCACCCACACTAGATCCAAGTTCTAACTAGGCAAGTAGTTTCTCCAAAACCAGCATTTCTACTTAACCCGTCGTCGCTTACTTACAGTTCCCTGATAAACTATCCCCGTGTTCACACACAAAATTTTCAGCCCTTAATCATGACTAAAGAATCAGCAGCTGACTATAGAATCAGCTTCTCATAAAAAATTCGTGTGTCTGAACGCTTACTAACGAAACGACGTATCGGTAGTGATGACTAACGAAACGCGGGTTTTATCGTTGTTTCGTACGAGAGCCGACTATAGAATCACGCTCATTTCGTGTGTGAACAAGAATTTCTCGCTTAATCATGGTTAGCTATACCAATCGTAACTAACTGGGCGTGGCTTAACATGAACGTTCGCGCACACAGGGCCCTAGGGAGGCCTGGTGTTCGATGCACCTGGAAGCCACCTGGAAGCCAGTTGTTGTGGAATATCGGCTTGGTGTGTGTGAACGTTTGGTTTAATCATGATTCTTTAGTCATGATTAAGGGATGAAAATGTTTGTGTGTGAACACGCTGTATGTTACAGTCATGCTTGTATAAATTGATTAGGGAAACAAGAAAAGTGGTCACTGTAGACAGGTGACCTCTATAGATCTGAGTTTCATAATATAATTTACTCTACAGGAGATCACTGTTGATGACCAATATAGGCAGGTTGGCTGCTATAGACAGGTGGTGACTATGTAAACATAGCTTTGACTGTGCATGGGTTACCAGCTCCCTATATTGGGAACCTGGTGTGTCGAATTAACCTTACAAGAATAGAAGAATCAAAGAGTCAACGGGTTAAATGGTTTTACCTCCAACCAAATTCTCCTCAATTATGATTAGGAAATGTTCTGTAAGCATTCTTACAACCAAGCAGTAATCAATGAAACCAACTGGCCAAATGATGTCATTAAAAAAGTTCTTTCATTTACATGAATGCCGACAAACACTTATTCATTTGAAATAACAAATGCATACACACCCTCAACAAACAAACAAACAAACAAACAAACAAACAAAAACAAAAACAACAACTAACAAACAAACAAGCAAACAGACATACTTACATACTTACACACAAAGCTAGAGTAATTAAAAGAAGGTTAATTAATTATTTTGAAGAACACAACCAACCAAACTACCAGACAATGTGAGACAAGTAGTGAATATTTCTTTTATGAACTTTAAAAAACAATCCAATTCTTCTAAGAGTCGACTCTTCATCATCCCGACTTTCTATATTGTAGAAAATGTTTAACCAATTCACTTCTAGATTCTGAAATCCCATAGACTTTGTACATAGCCCAACAGGTTCCCATAGGCAAGGGATTCAGACACCTAAGATTTTAAAAAAGAAATATTATAAATGTGGTCCAGACAGAAAAATTTATATTTTTTTTATATTTAGGCTAACTTTATTAAAGTTCCCATGACTATGTCATGCCAAAAGTATGCTATGTCAAGATGTGTTGTTAGTCTATGTGTCTTTTGAGTCAGTGGTCGTGACCAATCCTGGAAACCTCAAGAAGATGGAGGCATACAAATCAGAACAAAGTTCACCATTTGGTTGTGTGAGAGTGAGAAGGGCGTTAAGTCCATTTTCGGCTAACTGATTTATGTGCACTAGTCAGAGCCTTTTCAATGGGATGCAAAATTTTCTTATTTGGGGAGTGTTCATCAAATATAAAAGAGGGATACATTTTGTTTCTACATCGTGGCTTTCAACTAAAACCTGATTATCTTTGAAAGTGCAAGAAATGTCTTTAATAATGCCCTTCTCTTTCTCAAACCCAACATTTTGTGGTTGGAACATGCATGCAGGAATCCTAGGTTTGGTATGACTTCATAGTCACAAAAGATCTTTGACTGGGGACTGTGGGCTGGGAAATGTGTTATAATAAAATCACTAATTCAAACATACATAGAGAAACTGCATGACCAGAAATATAATATGACTGAAAAAGAGCAAAGAAAATCCTATTTTTCTTTGCTCTTTTTCAGTCATAATAAAATCACATCACATTTAGTTGGTTAACCCATTGCCTACACTACAGGAACCGGATGTTTTTGGTATTTTCTCTATGGGACTTTGAGATACTATCTTGGAGTCAATCGGTTAAAGAGCCAAAATGGCACATATGAGCATATTTTGTGCATATAGGAAAAAATAAGTCTAACCTAAATCCTCAAGCCACTAACAATGCATGCCCTTTGAAAACAAATTCTGGATCAAACTCAAAATACTTCTGACTCCCAATACTTAATGAAATGTGATCAGAGAAAATTGCCTCCCTTATCACGTCTGTTATATCAAGTGTAATAGAACACCTTTTTTACTTCCCACTTTAAAAATCTTACAATTGTGTAAACGTGGAATAAAAGTAAACAATTAGAACATGTCGCATTGGAGCAGAAAGAACAACTCTATATCGCATTTTTAACTACTACCGATCTACTGTGTTTGACCAATCAAGTGGAATATTTACACAAGATTCTACTTCCTGACAAATATCTCACAATTGTTTGTCAAAGTTATTGCCATGTCTCACTCTTGACTTAAGTGGTCGGTAAACAAGACTTTGACTCCAAGTCTGAGAATGACAACATTACATCAGTCATGACTCAGCTTTGACATAATCGAAATAACTAGTTTTTATTTAAATAAATGAAATTGAATGATTAAATATCAATATTATAAATCAAATCTATATAAATTAATAGCATTTTAAGCTATCAAACATCTCACAATTGTTTGTCAAAGTTATTGCCTTGCATTGCTCTTGACTTAAGTGGTCGGTAAACAAGACTTATACTCTGAAAATGACAACATTACATCGGTCATGACTTAGCTATGTCTATCATGACAAGATACTTGTTATTATTCTCATAAATGGAGGAAAACCTATATATAGTGACCACCCAACGGAAACATAAAACAGAGGCCACTGAAGACAGGTGACCTAGACCCCGTTTACAGTGAGCAAAAGGCCAGGCCAGGCCGCGGCCAGGCCGCGGCCTGGCCCCGCACTGTAAACGCACCGGGGCCAATTGCGCGGTCCAATTGCGAGGCCAAACTGGCCGCGCATTTGGACCAGCTCTGGAGGTAGTCTCGGCCTCGGCCTGGCCCGGCCTTTTCTCACTGTAAACGCACCGGGGCCAATTGCGCGGCCAATTGCGGGGCCAACTGTTACCCCGGAAGTGAAAGGATCATTACGTCATAGGATAATGACGCCGTACCATAACAATCGAACCCACGCTTTCATGGTATTTTCACGATTTTGCACTCGAAGTCGACGAAGTCGATCTTCCTCGTCCATATTCTCGTGTTGTAGGGTAGAACAAAGATTAATCAATTATTATATTAGGTACGGGCAGCTGTGATATTCGAAAAGTTCGCCGTGCATTTAACATGCATAAACATAGGGAATTGGGGAAAAGATTCATTGGAAATATCCCGCGCGCAGCGCGAACCGACCGATCTACACTGTGACCCCGGCGCGCCCCCCAAAATAATCGTTTGTTTACATGCAGAGCGCCACTACGACAAAATATTGGAAGGTTACAATGTAGGCCGCGGCCTGGCCTCGCACTGTAAACGGACAAAATTGCGGGGCCAACTCGGCCGCGGCCTGGCCCGGGCCTGGCCCGGCCCTGCCTTTTTCTCACTGTAAACGGGGTCCTAGAGCTATAGACAAGTTCTATAACATGTTTTCCCAATACAGGGGAATACATGTGGTGGCAACTATAGGCAGGTTGGCTGCTATAGACAGGTGACCGCTAAGACAGGTTTGACTATATTTGTATTTCATCTGCGTTTGACCTATTCCTGGAGAGTATTTATACTCCATTTAATAATAATTTGGAACACCAAATAATATTGCAGACTCAAGAGAGTGTTTAAATAGCTTACATGAGTCGAATATTGACTGAAATTGAATCTGACCATGGGTAGTATTGGCAATGCAAGAAGTTCAAGTTACTACCCAGGGACTAAGCAGTAACCCAAGCTATTGGTGTCGACCTCAATCTGAAGAAAAAAAATAGATTGCTTATTACGGTCAGATATAATTTGTGATAAAATGCTTTATATGTTACTATATATCACAAACATCAAGAGTATATACTTAATTAATAATTTGTACTGCGAAATAATATTGCAGAGTGTTAACTTTGGTGGGGCCATTATTGATTTGAATTGAATCTAACCATGCATAATATTGGTAGTACAAGAAGTTCAAGTTACTAATCCAGGGACTAAGCAAAGAACCTGAGATATTGGGGTCGACCTCAATTGGGACAATTAGATTGCT
>JBAMJV010008753.1:0-67711 GCA_037951105.1 Echinarachnius parma
TGTTTTTTCTATATATTTGTTAGTAATGTTGCATGTACAATTGCGCCTATTATATTGTTGTCATAATATAATATGGAAATGGAATATACATGTACAATAAAGGGAATGTATCTACATTATATTGAAATTGTGCAGTGTGCCTACTTGACGTTGACCCGCCTAAGCACCTGTAGAACTACCACCCCCCCCCCCCCCCCAAAAAAAAAAGAACAATAATAACACACACACACACACACAGACACACACTTCCACTGGGTCAAACTACTCGTTATAATGAGGTTCTATTTTATTATACCCCTTATCTAAACTTATTTCTGACTAATAACAGCGCAATTTTTGGGGGAGGTTGGCATATTGTATCCAGCAATCTTGTGAAGTTTTCTTGGTTAAATGTATTATCATAATGTATTGCATATTCAAAACGAATATTAAAGGAACTACATCGTCTAGATGGCCTAATTTTCACAATTAGGCTCTCTAACGTAATTTTTCCTCAAGAAAAAGAATTTGGCAGTCATTTCCCTGAAATCAATCAATTTTAGGGTAATTAATAAATATCTAATTATCCTGGGAACGCCCCTTTTAAATCGCCAAAATGTGACGTCATCTAAAGAACGGACTAATGAACTAAATTCTGTAGATGACGTAAGCCACTGAATTGTCAATCACGCATGCCGATTCTGGACCCTAATGTGGGCGGGGCGTAAACTGCTGCTAAGTGATATTTGGCATCAGAAAATTAGTCTAAAATCACTACTGTGTTTATTTTCAGGCAGACCTATTTTACAAGTCATCAACTATGGAATAAGTGCCAAAGTATGTTGCATTCTTTAGTTCCTTTAACTTCTTTGAATAATAAACAAATTATTAATTAGACAAAACTATTTTGTCATATTCACTTATACAGCCGTCGACACCTGATGAACTACAAAACACGCCTATATCCAATGTACAAGTATAAAATAAAACTATATTATACATAATTTTCATGATTTATTATTTTATTGTACAATATATTTTCAAAGGCAAGTACTTAAGACATAATAAAAACATTATATTTATAGATGAACATTATATGCAGAAACAATGTAGTTAGGTCAGAGAATCAGGCCTACCATTTGTGGATAGGGCTAAGGGGCTGCAGCCCTCTCGCCCCTCCCCCCCCCCCCCCCCCCAAAAAAAAATAAATAAATAAATAAATAATATATAATAATAATAATAATAATAATAATAATAATAATAATAATAATAATAATAATAATAATAATAATAATAATAATAAATTAATAATAATAATAATAATAAAACAAATAAAAAAAACAGAAATATATATTTGGAATTTAATTTGGAAATTTAGCTTGAATGTATTTATATAAATATTTTCATTACTTTTTTCAGTTTTCAATCATGTGTTTTAACACTGTTTTTTGTTTTTGTAATGTTCTTTACTCCCACCCCCCCCCCCCCCCCAAAAAAAAAAAAAAATTAAATAAATGAAAACAAACGAAAAAGCACTTTGTGGTCATTACACCATGCACAGTGGCCCATATTGTTTGCATAATCATTACCATGCTCTTTAAATGTACATACAGTAGAGAAGTTACACAAGAATCATGCTTTCTAATATACATTGTCCAGTTCTTGGCTTTCTTTACCCAAAAGATATATTCTTTTTTTTATATGATTGTTAGAAAGCAGCAAATACAAAAATCTTACATGACAGAAATCAATAATCAATTAGTACAAATTAAAAACAAAAATAATACATTCATTGATTACCAAAAAATAATGCAGTGGAACTACGGAAGACACGTATTTCTCTATTGAATTCAAATATTCCTTTTTGGAAAATAAAAACACACATTTATAAACATAGATATTATTGCACTCTAGTACCACTCTAAGCATGAATACTCTAATCTATAAGCTGGCTTATTTTCATATTTCTACACATGTCTTGATATCTGGGAAGAAAATAGCAATTACAAAGGCAACATTATTCAGATAGGCCCACATTCATCGAATATTGTTACAGCACCAAAAAGCATCAACAGTATGCTCAGTGATTAAATTATCACAAAATATTACGGCTGGGTTATATGGTCTGGAGATAATGCTTATTAATCCAAACAAATTGTATAGATTTGTAACAAATAGCAGAAACAATAAAATTGACAAATAGCAGAAACAATAAAATTGACAAATAGCAGAAACAATAAAATTGACAAATAGCAGGAACAATAAAATTGACAAATTGACAGTTTCAGATAGTGCTACATGTGTGAAAGTTAAAGCTCGATACTAGTAGCATTGGGAATTTGTTAGAAAGCTTGCACACTGGCCTTACTAAAAAAATATTGCTATATAAGGAAAGATTTAGATAATAAAGCCTCAAGTGATTAAACTGCAATTATATACATGCAGATGAATTTTTGATATTAAAGTGATTTTGTATAATCGCTTCTACAATCAGTTGAATTGCATCAGATATCATTAGATTAGCAACAATTACATTTGCTAAGGCACTGAAACACTGCTATGAGGCAGATGTCATTTCCCATACAAATATAGTGAACCTTGCCTTATTGTCAAGCTCGCATAGGACAAATAACAGTCAAACAACAGGAAACAAGGAATGTGGCCACTGAAGACAGGTGATCACTAAAGGCAGGTTTGACTGTGTAATCAAACCTGTGTATAGTGACTACCTAGGGGAAACAAGGAAAATGGTCACTGTAGACAGGTTACCTCTATTGCCAGGTTATATAACATAGGTTGTATCTACAGGAGATTAGTTTTGGTGGCCAATATAGACATAGCTTCTTCCACAATCCTGATGGATTTGACTAAAGCAAGGCTGACAGCAGATTGGCAAATAAAGTAGAATGATTGCACCAAACAAGCGGACAAATTACAAAATCATAACTTCAAGTTTTTCAACCCTGTGATCACACAAATGTGACCGGCTATAGCAAAACCCTGCACTTGTAGGTACAAAATTAAAATGTAGATATTCATACCATTAGAAAGGCATCATCACAAGCTTTCATTTGATGCTTTTTTCAAACAAATTGGTCAATAATTTGTGAAGATATGATTGTTTCAATTTTACAATCATAAGTCTTTTACACACATTATGTGAACTTAAAATGCTCATTTCTTCAAAACATGAATTACTGAAAGGTGCAGGGTTTTGTTATGGCCGGTCACAAATGTCATCGGGCTCATGACATCCCCGCCTTCCTTACCCATAACCATAAAATCTTAACTCCCTAAGAACTTTGACCGTGTGTGAACGATCAGACAAATATCATCGGACTCCGATAACGGATGACCACCTTCCTTCCGCATAACACATGACAAAAATCATGACTTCAGAAGTACTCATTGGGCTCAAATTTTCGGTAGCTGCCTTCGTTAAGCAAAACTAACGACAAAATCATAACTTCATGGTAAGTTCTGCACCCATGTCAATGATCAGAAGAATATCATAGGGCTCTGATGCATGTATTAAATGGCCACCTTCATTCTGCATAACACGTGACAAAATCATAACTTTATAAGTTCTTCAACCGCGTGTGAACGATCAAATGAATAACACATCCGGCTCCAACATCTGATGGCTGGCTTCCTTTATAGGCATAACAAATTATACAATCAACATAACAAATTATACAATCAACATAACAAACGATGAAACCACAACTTCATAAGTTCTTCAACCGTGTGTAAACGATCAAATGAATCACATCCGGCTCCAACATCTGATCATGATGGCTGGCTTCCTTACGCGTAACAAATGATAACAATCAACATAACAAACGATGAAACCATAACTTTATAAGTACTTCAATCGCGTGTAAATGATCAAATGAATAACAGCCGGCTCCAACGTCTGATGGCTGGCTTCCTTTATATGCATAACAAATTATACAATCAACATAACAAACGATGAAATCATAACTTCATAAGTTCTTCAACTGTGCGTAAACTATCAAATGAACAACATCCAGCTCCAACGTCTGATGGCTGGCTTCCTTGCGCATAACAAATTATACAATCAACATAACAAATGATGAAATCATAACTTCATAAGTTCTTCAACTGTGCGTAAACGATCAAATTAATCACATCCGGCTCCAACATCTGATGGCTGGCTTCCTTTATACGCATAACAAATTATACAATCAACATAACAAACGATGAAATCATAACTTCATAAGTTCTTCGACCGTGTCCACGAGAAGACGGATGTCATCTGGTTCTGACAACCGGTGGCCGCCTTCCTTCCGCAGGATCACATCCACGTTCTTGCTCTCGAGCCTCGTGGCCAGCTCCACTGAAACACGGTACGGCACGGTCTCGTCACGCATCCCATGGATAAGCCGCACTGGTACCTTCAATCAAAATACAGAAAATGTACTGTTTAGTTACACTTAATAACCATGACTGTAACTCCTAACGTGCCAAGCTCGCATTTTTGCGAGTTACAATGCACACAAATGCCATAGAGCAATGAAATCCCTGGCACGTTAAGAGCTCACTACATTTATAACACTTAATCATGCTTTGCATCTATTGTAAGAAACTGGCAAAACAATTTTAGGGTCGAGTAACTTTGTTGACGTGTCCAAAAAATGATGAATGGTTGTTAAAATGTGAATTTTTGTGATATGATATATACACTGAGTAATGTGTGAGAATTATTTGTTCATGTTATGTTGGTTCAATTTCTCATTATTCAATGTAAAGGTTATTGCAAACTCAGATTTGAAAGAGACATTTCTACAGAAAGGTAGGAAGTAAGCTAACAGACAAGTTGAGGTGTCATAAAATGGAAAGGTGCAATTATAACACTAGCACTTGCCCGGGGCAAGTAAAAATTGATGTCGGTCTTGTCGGACATGTAAAATTCATGAAAAGTCAAGTTTGGTTGCCCATCTGGCAACTAACATTTCTGTTTAACAAGAGACAAGCAAGAAATCTGCCAGGCAGTTTAGTACTCAGCATGATTAATCTAACTTTTGATTCACATTATTTTTGTTAGGGGAGGGGGGGGAGGGAAGTGCATTTCCTGAAAGTAAAATTTGAACATCTATGATGTCAATTGGCTGAATGGGTGAAATGTAAGTGTAAAGGCTTGCATAAATGGACATGTTTCTATACCTTGACTGGCATGGGGTCCTGCTTGAGGCATCTAGCGTGGTGCTTGCCGATGAAGTCACGAGGAAGCGTGTACATGCTGGTCGGATCCTCACTGTGGCTGGAAGAGGCAGACTGAATCGATCAACGAAAAAGAGAGAAAAAAATGACAAATGAACACCTCAGGATCACTTTTGGTAGCCACTATAGGCAGGTTGGTTGCTATAGACAGAAGGCTGCTTAGACGGGTTATACCGTCCCTCTTTTTCTTTGATATGCATAACTTAAAGGGATAGTACAGTTTTGATTTAGAGGGCGCTTTAAAAAATAATTAATTTGTGAGGTAATGGAAAACTTGTGTATCATTTGGAAGAGCCTTAGAGATAAAAACAAACTTTATCTGATCAAAATTGGTTCAGAAAGAGTTGAGATATCAATAAATATATCCAATTGGAATAAATAAGAGACCCACATTTATTCACAAATTTAAGAAAAATTCTATATAATGCATAGGTACACTTTTGTGAAATATACCAAAGGGTTTTTGTAATAGAACTTTGTTAATGGTCGCTCTATTGAATCATAATATTAAAGGGAAAGTTTCCCCAACATATATTTACCTTTGATTATGTTCTCTACACATTAAAACAGAATTTCATGAAAATACGACCAACACTGGCCCTTTGTGCAAGGGATGAGCATCATTCAAAGTCACTGGCTGTACAGGCTTATCCCATTAATCGCGTACAGCATAGAGTGGTGAAGTGTGATGTCATAAATGATGCCATAAACATTTTTTTTTGAATTTTTAAATTTGGACTTCATTTTCAGAAAGAGCATAACAAATAATGTCCAAATACCGAAAATCAAAGGAATAGGTTGCGTATTGACTGAGATATGCCCATCCGAATGATTTTGTTGTCAATGGGCAATCATTGTTATAGTGCACTGTAACACTGATTGCCCATTGAAGTAAGATTCATTCAGATGGGCATATCTCAGCCAATACGTAACCTATTCCTTTGATTTTCGGTATTTGGACATTATTTGTTATGCTCTTTCTGAAAATGAAGTCCAAATTTGAAAATTCTAGAAAAGTGTTTTTATGACGTCTGTACTCAAGATGGAGGCTGACATTGATGTTTATGAAACTCG
This sequence comes from Echinarachnius parma, assembly GCA_037951105.1. Taxonomy (NCBI): domain Eukaryota; kingdom Metazoa; phylum Echinodermata; class Echinoidea; order Clypeasteroida; family Echinarachniidae; genus Echinarachnius; species Echinarachnius parma. The sequence goes on from JBAMJV010008753.1 coordinate 6,298, forward strand.
GATCTCTCTGAAATGTGACGTCAAACCTGAACTACTCTTTTTGTTGGCTCATGTTTTGCCTTGTGTTTGTGCACAGACCCTGTGAGCTGCGAGAGCTAACAAAAAGAGGCCGAGCTTGTTTGTTCAGGTTTGACGTAGCATTTCAGTACTAACAATCCAAAATCTGGGTTTCAAGAAACATAATGGCAGCATCCACGCTATACGCGATGAATGGGATTAGCCCATAGAATGACTTTGAATTATGCTCCTCCTTTGTTCAGAGGGCAAACATTGGACATATTTGCATGAAATTATGTTTTAATGTGTAGATAACTTAATCAAAGATAAATAGATGATGGGGAAAATTTTCCTTTAACAAATCATCACATTCAGTTTTCTACAAAACATGGTTGAAACCAATGTTTTTTGATAATAATAATAAGAATAATATACGCGCATTACACATGTTGCATAATTTACAATTCAATACTTGTGTCTTACACAAATTGAAATACAAATGCCTACATCTTATACAGAAAATACAAACAAACATTACAGTACACATTGGGTATTGTCTTATAATTTTAAACGGAGCGATAGAGGTGGGTTTTCAGTGAGGAGAATAGCGAGGGGGAGTTTATTCCAAAGGTTGGGCCCAGCATGTTAAAAGGATCTAGAGCCATAAAACGAGGTATTACATTTGGGGACATCTAGTAAGATCACAGAGTTTTTATAGAGCGCCCTCTTGTGTTTTAATGGCTGCTTTTTTAATTTTAACTTAGCCATTTGTAAGTTTTGTTTTACCTTTCGGGCATGGTGGAATTATAGCTAATCGTTTTTAATGATATGTTGCAAGTTTTGGTTACTAACATTCAGTATGTTTGACCAAAACTGTACTATCCCTTTAAAGGGATCTAGTAACTTTATTGACAAGTGCAAAGTGTATTGGTGTGATCTGATATGTCCACAAATTAATGTGTGAAAATTTCAAGTTAATTGGATGTTGTTTGGCCGAGAAATTAGCAAAAATGCAAAGTGATATTCACTAACTCATTGCACTCACTTTGTACACCGTTTTTGCGGTCCAGTGGATAATTTAACATCTGAACACTTCAATCGTAAATATCTTTTGAACAAAATGGAAAATTTGAAAAACCGAAACCCGTCCCATGCTTTTATTGTTAAAGGTACCGTTGAGTATTGGTATTTCCCGAAGTGCCCCCCGATATTTTTTTTGTGAGATAATGAAAGTGAGACTGTCGAATTTGAAAGAACATACAATTTTAATGACAGAATAAACTTTATTTGATCAAAATCGGCTGAAATATCCATAAGTATATTTTTATTCAAAAGATTCTTCACTGGCAATCACCGGGAGATATTTAGACTTTTTAGCAAAAAAATTTAAAAATGCTTAAAGACTACTTGGAAAAAAATCTGAATAGGTTTTTAAAAAGTCGTTGATGATATCTCTATTGAATCATTATTTTAACAAAACATTAAATGCACAATTTTGTATGAAAAATGGCTAAAACCAGTGATTTTTTAAAATAGCGCCCTCTTGAGTTGTAACGGCTCTTTTTGAATGATAACCTGGTTTTACTTAGTCGTTTGTAATATTGTGTATACTTTTCGAGCATGGTGAAATTATAACTAAATTACTAAGTCTCGTTAATGGGGGGATTGTTTTAGATCACACATAATTAATACCTCTTGCTGTTTGCCCCTAGACTCTGTGTTTGTGCCTTGCTGATCGAAACTGCCTGCTGTTGCAATACCGAGTAGTGAGTGAATTCGCTCCGGTCTCTCTAAGGCCAGCAGTAGCATGATAGCACCACCCATACTGGAGCCCACAAGAATCTGTTAGACAACATTCAAAGTAAACAGAAACAGACATCAATGGAAAACTTCACTGAAAAACAATTTATTACATCATTTGATTTATAACAATATCTAAGTCGCTAAAAAAATTCCTGCTGTTAACAAAACCTAGAAGTGAGTGAATTCGCTCAGGTTTCTCTAAGGCTAACAGCAGCATGATAGCATCATCCATACTGGAGCCCACAAGAATCTGTAATCTTGAGAAATAAATAGAAAGAGAAATCACTAGAAATCCAGTAGATTTATCACATTGTATTTGTAAATTAACCCAAGATGTTACAAAACTCCTGCAATGGCAATACCGAGTAGTGAGTGAATTCGCTCCGGTCTCTATAAGGCCAGCAGCAGCATGATAGCACCACCCATACTGGAGCCCACAAGAATCTGATTGAGAAATAAATAGAAAGAGAAATCACTAGAAATCCAGTAGATTTATCACATTGTATTTGTAACTTAACCTAAGATGTTACAAAACTCCTGCAATGGCAATACCGAGTAGTGAGTGAATTCGCTCCGGTCTCTCTAAGGCTAGCAGCAGCATGATAGCACAACCCATACTGGAGCCCACAAGAATCTGTAATCTTGAGAAATAAATAGAAAGAGAAATCACTAGAAATCCAGTAGATTTATCACATTGTATTTGTAACTTAACCTAAGATGTTACAAAACTCCTGCAATGGCAATACTGAGTAGTGAGTGAATTCGCTCCGGTCTCTCTAAGGCTAGCAGCAGCATTGTAATCTTAAGAAATAAATAGAAAGAGAAATCACTAGAAATCCAGTAGATTTATCACATTGTATTTGTAAATTAACCTAACATGTTACAAAACTCCTGCAATGGCAATACCGAGTAGTGAGTGAATTCGCTCCGGTCTCTCTAAGGCCAGCAGCAGCATGATAGCACCACCCATACTGGAGCCCACAAGAATCTTGAGAAATAAATAGAAAGAGAAATCACTAGAAATCCAGTAGATTTATCACATTGTATTTGTAACTTAACCTAAGATGTTACAAAACTCCTGCAATGGCAATACTGAGTAGTGAGTGAATTCGCTCCGGTCTCTCTAAGGCTAGCAGCAGCATGATAGCACCACCCATACTGGATCCCACAAGAATCTGTAATCTTAAGAAATAAATAGAAAGAGAAATCACTAGAAATCCAGTAGATTTATCACATTGTATTTGTAAATTAACCTAACATGTTACAAAACTCCTGCAATGGCAATACCGAGTAGTGAGTGAATTCGCTCCGGTCTCTCTAAGGCCAGCAGCAGCATGATAGCACCACCCATACTGGAGCCCACAAGAATCTTGAGAAATAAATAGAAAGAGAAATCACTAGAAATCCAGTAGATTTATCACATTGTATTTGTAACTTAACCTAAGATGTTACAAAACTCCTGCAATGGCAATATCCAGAAGTTAGTGAATTCGCTCAGGGTTCTCTAAGGCCAGCAGCAGCATGATAGCACCACCCATACTGGAGCCCACAAGAATCTGATTGAGAAATAAATAGAAAGAGAAATCACTAGAAATCCAGTAGATTTATCACATTGTATTTGTAACTTAACCTAAGATGAACTACAAAACTCCTGCAATGGCAATATCCAGAAGTTAGTGAAGGCTAACAGCAGCATGATAGCACCACCTATACTGGAGCCCACAAGAATATGTAAGAGAACATTTAAAGTAAACATAAATCACTGGCAAAACTAATATTTATTAAAATTATTGTTACAATATCTCACCTATTATAAAATTATAAATTAACTTTAAAGGAGAATTTTGTTGATTTTAAATCGCTTTATATTTGGTATTTTATGAAACAATACATTATATGGTATACAAATGTTGACTTTTCCAATGACGCTGAATCAATGGAACGGAATAGCCCTCCAGCAAAAATTGCCATTTCACTACTTCATAATTCGTCTCATGGACCCCTCCGAAACTCTGCCAAAAGAATGACGTCATTCATTGAGTACGACAAGCGTATAGCGACCGTACCGTACCGTACCGTAGTATCGATCAGCTCCCGCCGACTTTGTACATGATTTCAATTAAGCGTGCAACGTACATAGCATTCAAAGAAATGCCAAAATGTCGGAACTCGCGCTAGAACTTGAAATAGAGATCCGGGATAGAGATTGAAGAGAATGACTCAGATGAATCTTCTGTCGACAGCGATAACGATGATGGTGAGTTGGGAGAGTTGGAAACGGAAGGGGAAGAAGATCATGATGATGATGACGGCTGAAGATATGACAGAGTCAGAGACGGCTCGGAGGAGGCGCAGCGGCTGCACTACCCCATGCGCGCGTACCAGCACGAACCGGAGGCCAGAGCTAACGGGGGCGGAGCGGAAGACGATGATGGTGCTGGTGGTGTGAATGGAGCGAGGCCGATAGTGAATCCATATGTCCAGACTTGATCCAAATAATAGAGATAATTGGTGAGTTTCGGTATATCTAAATTAAATGAAATTCATTGCATGAACTATAGAATTTTGAGTTTGTATTCATCATTTTATAGACCGTTTATTCTACAAACTGGCGCATGCCAAATAAAAGAAATGGCCGATGACGATGTCAGTGGCAGGAGCTAGAACTAGAAGTGCTCCAAGACCAAAGCCAAAGTCATTTCGCAACTAAAAAACACGCACACAAAGCACACATATTCTTCGTTGAATTCAGTTTATTTCATCGAAACAAAATAATAAAATAATTCAAATACTATTAGTCTACGGAAAAAACATGACAAAATTAATTCTAAGTGAATATTTTTTCAGATATTAGAACAAAAACAAGATCGAAATTTGCGTGTTGGACGTAAAGTTGTGTTCCGTTTGGCAGTGATACACGCACGCTATTGCCATTTGGTAAGTCTTACGCAATTTGACATAGAATACCAACAATTATAATATCGTAATGGATTTTTACTTTCATGATTCATTTAGTGCATGATGGGTGTTAGGTGGGTATTCAGCTTCGACGAGTGACATTGACCGATTGACGGGGAAAATAATGACAAAAACAAATACATTTTCAACATATTCAAAATGAGTGCAATACTTTGGAGATCGTTGTTGTGAGTACTGGCATTCGCTGATCTAGGAGTTATAGATTACCGCCACAACAATGTGGAGAGCAGCGGAAATGCTGTGCTTAATTTTGATTATAATACCACGGCGCTAGCATTCTACCATCGCTCTCCAAGCATATTGAAAGATGCACGATACAGGATTAAATTAGCCAAAATTTACAATTTACACGCGGCACATACACATGTTCTTTAATCGAATAAACACATTCTACGCAAAATTATGCATGTCGAACCAGTACAATCAACTAGTAATTGAATTGATGACGTTGAATGTTGTTGATGTCAATTGTCAAGTTGTATAATTTGTGAGTTAACAAATCAAAACTACCTCTATTCAAATCATGGATAATACAGTTCTTGCTCTAGTCATTGCCTTGAAACCATGGGCGTCGATACTTACGTAATACCCATTCATCAGGGGGGGATGGATGAATGAATCATCCCCCCCTGATCAATGGGTATCAATGACAGATCGACGCCCGTGCTTGAAACTAACGAGTAACATACATCACCAGTTCATATTTATTTCATATGATAAAGTCAGACTTTTAGTTTTATAATTCACTCAGTTTCATTTATTTTTCTGTTTCTACTGGAATTTTGTTTTACAAATTTAGGCCTTCAAAGTTTGGATTTCAACGCCATCATGTTCATGCTGAGGACTGAGGGAATGAAAGCAAAACCGTACAGCCTAACGTAATTGAGGACGCAGACGAGATGAAGATGAATTCATGAAGATCTGTGGTCAGTGTTTACCAAAGTCCATGTAAGTATTCCATTAATTTAGACTGGGGATACATTTGACTGGGGTCTACTCTAGAATTATATTATTTTGTATTATAAATATGAAACATTAAGCTACAGGAATATAGGAAAGAATATAACAAGTTCACAGCATAATACCTTTTTGTTTAATCTGATAAATATTTTAATGATTGAAAATGAGCAAAGAAAAATAGGCTTCGCCGGGAATCGAACCCGAGACCTCCGGATTGCTAGACCGGTGCTCAAACCATCAAACCACGAAGAGGCTCAGTTTATATAGCTTCTGACTAATCGAGCATTGAAAAGGGTTTCATGGGAACGCCCGCCATTCAAAAGTCTTTGTGGCTTGATGGTTTGAGCACCGGTCTAGCAATCCGGAGGTCTCAGGTTCGACTCCCGGCAAAGCCTATCTTTCTTTGCTCATTTTCAATCATTTAAATATTTCTGTAAATATTTTGTAAGATTGGGGGAAATAGTTGACATGGAGGTAGCTCAATGACGATGTGCTTGGCTTATTTTACTCTTGTTTCAAGATAAGATTACACACAAGGAATCATACTTTTCTTACATTGTGATATTGAACAGAAGTTTTAGTTGCTGGTCGGGCAAGCAAAATATACCATTGACCGTTGCCAGGCATAAATTTGTACTTAACGTGGCAATAGGGCAAGTGCTAGTGACAAAACCTGCCTAAGACAAAATTGCTAGAAACAGACAAATATAATGGAATACATCTCTTATTTTTCCTTCCCTGCCACATCTCTTTATCTGTTTACAGTTGATCTAGAAGTATACCTTTGCTCTGATGTGATGCTCAGGCCTTACGCAAGTTGAGAGGACTACATGTACTACTGATGACACCACTTCAACAGACCGATGCCATACAAGTACACACCATTCCCTGGTCCTTCCGGACCTCCCTAGCTAGCCAGCCTTAAAATCGCATTGTTTCTCATCTCTTGCACATGAGAAATTAGATTTTTTTTTTATATTCCCGTCGAACTCTATTATAATGTGATTTAAAAAGAGCAAAGAAAATGAGATTTCAATGGGATTCGAACCCGAGACCTCCGAATTGTTAGACCGGCGCTCTTACCGGCTGAGCTGTAGAAAACCCTAATTCGATGTTCGGCTCTGAAACCTCAGTCTTAGTTTTTATTGCTCATATGGTCAAAAGCTATTATAAACCTGACTCTATTATATTTAGACTTTTTAGTCACTCATAAATAATTATTACTAAAAGAGCATTGAAACCCTGCCCCTTCACAACTATTTTGCAAATGGATGATTAATATGAAAAGATCACCTTTGTCTATCAATTAGGAAATACACGGGGGCTGAGGGCAAATTTACCCGCCAATTTTCCAAATAGCCCCCTGAAATGAGTAGGTAGCCCCTAAAATCATCATAGTGAATTTAAGGGAAATATTTTGTGATATCCATCAGATTGAAAAAGTAGCCACCTAGAATTTAAAATTAATTCTTTCTGTGCGATTGAATTATTTCTTGTAAAGAATTGAAGAAAAATGTACAACAAAATAAATTTCACTACCCATGTAGAATTTGTATTCCTTCCTTGTGTCCATTTTTATTAGAACTTGTGTGCTTTTGAAGTTATTTTTAAATGGAATGTAAGTCTTCATCATGTCTTTAAAATTATTTTTTTTAAAGAAAATAATCTCACATCTTTACAAACCTTTGATTTATTTTTATGAATACTGATAAATATTTATTGTTATTTTGAAGTAATCATCACAATAACTTTGATGAAGCAGTGATGGTGGTGATGATGATGCTGACGATGATCGTGACGACGATGACGGGGGGAAGGGGGGGAAGTGATGAGGATGTTGATGGTGATGATGAAGATGTTGACAATGTTGATGATGGTGATGATGAAGATGTTGACAATGTTGATTGCGATGATGATAATGACGTTGATGAAGCATGATGATGGTAATTATGAAGACGATGCTAATTTGAAAAAAATATGATGTCGATAATATTGATGGTGACGATGAAGATGATCATGAACGTAATGGTGTTGACAATAGTGATGATATCGATAACGATGGTGATGAAGATGTCGACAATGTTAATCGTGATGACGATGATCATGACGAAGATGACGTTGATGAAGATGAAGCATGACGATGGTAATTATGAAGATGATATTAATAATGAAGACGATGCTAATTTGAAAATATTATGTTGATAATATTGATGCTGATAATTATGATCATGAACGTACTGTTGATGGTGTTGACAATAGTGATGTGTCGATAACGATGGTGATGAAGATGTCAACAATGTTAATCGTGATGACGATGATCATGACAAAGATGACGTTAATGAAGCATGATGAAGGTTATGAAGATGAAGATGATGCTAATTTGTATTGTGATGTTGATAAGGTTGATGGTGATGATGATGATGCTGATAATTGTGATGATCATGAACGTAATGTTAATGGTGTTGTTGAAAATGGTGATGATGTAGATAATGATGTCGGATGATGTTGATGATAACTAAATGGTGAAAACAATTGTGAGAATTACCACATTTGGGGAGAAATTTGACACCCGGTACCAAAAATATCAAAACTAATTATAAAGCAAAAATAATTGGCCTGAACAAATGAAATTTTCACCAAATGATTTAGAATATCTACCCATCTGATCCTGAAAAAAATTGAGAAAAACAAAACATATCTTCTGGTATGGTTTTGTAAGAAAGATTACAAGTACACAACTATAGTATTATGTATTTCATTAAAATAAATGTTACGTAATAGGGTGTCAAATTAATCAAATAACCACAAAATATAGGTCATAAATTAAATTAAGGACTTGTCATACTCTTTTAAATGATACCTAGTAGGTCCTACAAATTCCACTATACGTTCGAAATACTTGCATAAATTATCATAGAGCAAGTCGTTATAATCAGACACACCACACACTACATGAAAATGTACTGTTGGGACTACCCGCACGCAAACGCAGTGCGGCGCGCGTCTTTTTTTATAGACATTGTCGGGGATTTTTTCCCGACATGACCCTGCAAAATAACGTTTCGACAGGATATTTCGTGTGAATTCTTATGAATGTATGATTAATCATATATTAGAGTTTCGGTTTTGCCCACGGGGGATAAATAGTGAAATTTATACTTTTCTGAAGCTTAAAAAAACAAAACAAAATGCGGTACGGATTATGCCTAATTTTCAATATTTGCCCCAAATTTGTTGTTTAGATATTATATTCATCAGTAAATTAGGTTTTTCTTCTTCCATTTGATATATGAAATACAAATTTTGGTGAGGTTTCAAGAAAGATACAGCAGGTTTTCCAAGGCACTTCGATAGCGTTCAACTCGTAAACAACTTGTTCATTTTTGCATATTGCGCACGCACACCATTCAGAGTCAGATGCAAGAAAAAGACAGATACAACTCGTGACATTTTACTAATTATTCGTAAAATAATGAAAATATACACAAGAGATTGATGTTTGTATCATTATAAGGATATATTTATTAGTATAAGTTACACACAACAAAATATATATCAACAATTATACACAGGGGATACTCTTGAATGATGAATGATTTTGTGTGTTTATACTGCAGTGTGTGTATGTCGGGTGCGTGGTCTACTCAATGAATGACGTCACTAGAAAGGGGTTCTCCCACTCTCCGCTTTTCTTCAGTTGAGCGGATAGTGCATGGGGTGTACAGAATCGCTCATTATTATATTCCCATTTCCCTGTGAGGCTGAAAAGTAATATGTTCGTGCTCTCTAGGTTATAAGCTTTCCGTAGATGTATAATTTACCATATTTATCATTTTCAACGATATTCTACTTTAATCATTAACCTATATTGTAATCAAACGGATACAGGATTGTATCTTGTAAAGCTAATTAGAGTTAGGACCAACGTGATGATGATAGCTCCTATTGTATACTTGTCTGGAACCTAGAAGCATCTCACCCCTGCAAGTCAAGGGATTATCAGCAAAGCCAAAAGTACCTGACATTTTATTGACCAATGTTATCAACTTTATACTGCTATTCTAACAAACAACTGCAGAACAATTAGTAGACCCTGGAAAATAACACCCAAGAGAGTGGTTCTGGTCGGGTGGTTGGTCATTGCTGACTTATCACACTCTATACATTTCTTCATTTGTGATATTATTTTTTCTCTCAAATTGTTAGGAGGGGGCACATGCCCCCACATCTCCTCCCCCCCCCCCCCCCCCCCCCCCCCCCCCCCTCCATCCTCCATAGACTACACCACTGACCCCAGACGATCCCTTCCTATTCCCCCCTGTGAACAATCAACAAAATGAGCTTACCTGTGGTCCAACTGTCAACTCATCCAGTACTGACAAGGCATCAGATTTCCATTCCTCAAAGACTTGTGCACCTTTCTCCAGCTCTCCTATCGATTCTCCCAGTCCCTGGTAGTCGAATCTGCTTTGGAAAAATTCAAATAAAACCATTTGATCAATCAGTTTATGTTAGCTTTATTGAAACACATTGTGAAATTTCATGAAAAAATAATGAAAATATTCTTTTTATTTGTGTCAAGATATATGATGAAAAAAATCCTTCAAATAACATCCAGTTTACTGTTTACACACCATAAACAAATAAACAAATCATCTTCTCAAAGTCAATGTTCTACTTGTAAGTCGCATCATGTCATGTGTACAAATTTGATGGTAAAGCACCTTGCAGGAATTGTTGGTCTTACTCTTACTGTTTTGAAATACTTTGATATTATTTTAAAGTAATAGTGAAGTGAGAAGATTAACGTTATGTCTCATCCCCAAAGTAGTGCTGTAACCGATTATCGGATCGGCATGCCGATCACGATCCGATCATACATGATCGGACCGTTTTTGCCGATTTCCGATCATGCAGAAAAAATCGGAAGATCGGATAGGAAAAAAAAAAAAAAAAAAAAAAAAAAAAAAAATGGAAAATGATCCCAAAAAACATATTTTGGGAATATAAATGAATACCAAAGCAACATATATCCATATTAATAAGCCCAAGGTAATCTTGTATGGGTATGCTTTCATTTAAAACTGATTACCTCTCCTTTTACAAAATTATTCGCGCCGATTTTGAGCTTAGTCCCATGTGTTTCTGAAAGGTTACACCAAATTAATCACATGGGACTAAGCTCAAAATCGGCGTGAGTAATTTTGTAAAAGAAGAGGTAATCAGTTTGAAATGAAAGCATACCCGTACAAGATTACCTTGGGCTTATTAATATGGATATATGTTGCTTTGGTATTCATTTATATTCCCAAATTGTGTTTTTTGGGGGATCATTTTCCAAAGAAAAAAAAAACGATTTTTTTTTTTTTTTTTTTTATTTTTTTTTTTTTTTATAGCCGATCATCCGATCCCGATCATCGATCCGATTTCGAAGATCGATAAAATTTTGCCGATCCGATCAAACGATCCGATCATCAAGGTCAGTTACAGCACTACCCCAAAGTGAGCTCTGAGGCTGAGCTCTGTACACTTGACTCATATTGGTAGACAATCACTTTTCCTTTTTATCAACATTTACCTAGCTGCAACTCTAAACAACACTTGTCCTCCCCTAAGTTACATGTAAGCTAAGCTTAAAATTATTATTGAAAAACCCTTGCTCCCTCCCCTGGTAATTCCAGTTTTAAATTTTGACCAGAATATTTTGGAGGGAAATTGACCAAGAAAACCAAGATGTACTACAGACTTACAGTATAACTTAAGATTTATAAAATAAATCCAATTATTTAAGTCCAATTTATTTGAAATTCAAGTGTATCCATATGAAAATAAACAATTAGTTACATTGTTTTTCTTTCAAAACTAAAAGTAAACAAAAACTAAATAAACATGAAGGCACACAAATCAATATTGTCCAATGAATCCCAAATATAATTAACGGCAAATAAAAATGAAAAGGCAGACAATTATAATTAAAATGTCTCGACTCTCAAGTCTCATCCCAAGCCCAAGGGCAAGGCCAAGAGCCCAAGACTTCCAAGAAAAACATGTTATTAGGCAGAAGCAATAGCTAATACCATACCACTACCAGCTAGGAAGGCATGGTAGGCAAGGTCTAAGACTAAGCCTGGCTGTGACTGTGAGGCTGCCCAACCACCAGGCATGGACATGGTTGGCTGCACGACCACGTCCACGCCCTGGCGTTGCTGTGCCCCGCCCAAGCCCAAGGCAAGCAGGCCAAGCATCCATGAAGCCTGAACTTCTGAAGGTCTCCATCCTCACTCAATCGTCGAACCATCCGTAATTATATTTACAACGCACGCACGCATCATTTACAATCACATACACACGTACAGAGCAGTTTGACACACATTTTGTAAACACACAAACTGCGATCTGTTACGGATCGATCTCACCGTACCGAACAAAGGCGTGCCCACGGCGTTTGCAGTAGCCTTCCAGCGCCACAGCTTTACCGCCCGTCATGTTGCTCATGAAGCCAGGCAAAAACACAACACCGGGATCTTTTCCCGGAGTTTGTCGAAAGGCTATTGAAGAGGACGGGGTCCTTTGTAGATATTCTAAGGTCTCTCGTTCGTCTGTCGTTATCATGGCTCTATTGTTTGTGAGGATGCGATCCACGGCGAGCAAATGAAACGTCGAATTTTGGCGGTGCAAACTCCGTACTAAACATTGACTTTCGAAGGACAAACTGACGGACAAGGGCGCAGACATCTTGATTTAACTATTGAGGTAGATCGTCCTCTACCTTATAATTATAATATAACACACGTTTATTCATAATGTTATGCTTTTAAATAAATATGACGATAAAAACAATATTATTTTGTGGTAAAGTTTATAGTTATAATGCCTAATTTATTGCGATCAATAAAGACAACTCCAAGAATATCTGAACATAAATAAATAACAATAAGGCATTTCCGCGCTCCTTTTGTGCCAATTTGATATTTACATTTAGTTCATTATTAATGAACTTGATTTTGTTTTTAAAAATATAATGTTTATTATAATGTACTAATTTTGCACATTTTGAACATGATTTTGAATTCACACTACTCAAAAAGTTGAAATAAGTAAAATACATATATTTTAAAAGAAAACATTATAACCGACCGGTTCGATTGGCAACGTGTATGATTTCGTTCGAGAAAATTAATTCATTTGCGTACGGAGCGCTGAGGAAGCCACCATTTTCTCATCTTTCTGAGGATAGAAATCGTCATTTGCCTTCATTCAACTGTTTTGTATCAACATGGGAAGACGGAAGGTATGATTTAATACTCTGTACAACATTTACACGATATTATTTATAACAATATTCGTTAAAAGATTCGTTTGTAAACAAATAGTAGCTAACGTATCGGAATTCGGATACGCTTAAACTTGGATGTGGCTTTGTTATTGACATTGTCATTGTGTGAAGGCGGTTTTTGTTTTAAGTCTTTGCACAACCGTCACCATTATTTTGCATAACTCTATTGTACATCTGTGTTGTAATGACAATTATTGCTACAGTACTAAACTGTGTTGGGAATGTTTTGGGGGTAAATTACACTTCCAATTCCATTTCCACTTTCCAGTTTTGCTGGAGTCTGGACTCTGGCACACATAGTCATACTCATAGGTAACCTAACCAGGCTCTGTGCGTAGCACAGAGCCTGGCATATTGAAGTGTGTGTTAGGTGTACCGCTCGTAACAATTATTGGTAAAAATAGTATATAAGATACTATACAATTTATATCTGGTTTTATACTTACGACGGATGTTATCCATGGACATCAATGGTCCACTGTCTTGATACATGAGGCTCCATTCGGTGTATTTATTCACAAAATTAGGTTTTTATCGTCCAGATTGTGGTAAGAAGCAAAAATTCCAAAATGGTATCCGAATTTGTGTCCACAGTGCGCATGCGTGAGGTCGCAGGTCAAACTTTGGCGTACGAGCCAAGATGTTAGGTTAACATTGAGTACAGTGGCCTGGCTTAGTTATATGTATTAGTCAACCGATCGCCACATACGCGCGGAACCGGAATAAAACCTCGCCTATATATCCCAGCATGCATTGCCGATGACTTTGGAGGCGACAGGACAATTTCGAATATTTGTGCGAAGCCGTTTGGGATTAATCATCAATTTGAGGTAAGTTATTATTCTTTTCATATAATTTCTATGTAGCGCGCAGATAAAACGCACTTTTGTTCTCTAGAAAAGGTTAACCAAATACAAAAAAATTATAATTAAAGGTGATAAAAACACCTCATCGCAAAAACGCTACACCATTTCGATCGTCAGTAATTCACAGCTCTGTGCTACGCACAGAGCTGATCATAGTTAACTCATAGGTACATTAATTTACAATAGCGTTGTGCGGAGATCAACCTCTTCCGCCCGCTGCACTATACAACGGAAACAATTTTTTTTGTCGGCTGATTTCTCCCTCAATTTACCAGCAAATGCAAAAAATCTTTCGTTTATGTGATCCACAATTCATATACTTTGATAATAATTACCGACTTTGTTGTTTTCAAGACCGCAAAATGTAGTGTAGAAATAAAATGATTATTTCCTGTCCGTTTTCCTTACTGATGCGTCCTAAAACACGGCGCACTACGAACTATTCCCCATTCACCCTGTACAACGGTTGGCTGCAGCTCAGCGCGCGATCTCATTGGCTGCCTTGCTCATGACGTAGCTCCTCGGTGCACGTGCCCGAAATCAGCTTTGCAGCTCTGTGTAGAATATCGCATGGAGGTAGTATCGATAGCACGCGCGGGCGCAATTGCGGGCGGCCACGATGCCCACCCCTTCTCAAAGTATCGTGAGCGATACTACACGCCAGCATCTGAGACTGTACAATTCCATGCATATTACAGCGACTGCTCTCATACAACCACAACACAGGTATTATACATAGACATTATCAATCTAGAAACATCCACGAACACGATGCGACACCGACGGAAATTCGTAAGAATATCATGAAAAGTATACTACTTACCGAAATCACAGTAAGACCAAGGTATCGTATGGGCTTTCCGCTCTTGAACAGCACTTTCAAAAAAAAGATGAAGCACAGTTGCAAGCAGAATCTTGTAGCACACCGCACGCAGGTGTAGGGGTAAGCTAGTGCGCATGCGCATCCATTTCATTCATAAAAATCGGCCCGATGCTGCCGTAGTAGTGACGTCACGTAATTAGATGAATACGTAATTAGATGAATACGTCGCTCACTCGACGAAACCCGGAAGCCATCCGTTCGTGCAATAGTTCGTAGTGCGGCGTTCAACCGTTGAACGCAACAGTGTACGAATAGCCGGTATTGTTATCTCCAGCGCATTAGCATATATTGCGTGTAAATGGTTCACCTGTGTGAACCATTTACTTTGTAGATGTGGACTCTGGCACATCTACAAAGTATATGGTCCACTTAGGTGGACCATTTACACGCAATATATGGTAATACACGGGAGATTACCATACTGCCTATTCATACACTGTACCGTTCATCAGTTGAACGTTGTGTGTTAGGATGCATCGGTAATGAAAACAGACGGGAAATAATCCTTTTTTTTCTACATTTTGCAATCTTCAAAACAACAAAGTCGGTAATTATTATCAAAGTATATCACATAAACAAAAGTTTTTTTGCATTTGCTGGTAAATTTAGGGAGAAATCGGCCGACAAAAATTGTTTATATTTTGGATAGTGCAGCAGGCGGAAGAGGTTGATCTCCACACAATGCTACTGTAATGTACCTATGTGTGGACTCTGGCACATCTTCAAAGTAAATGGTTCACTCAGGTGAACCATTTACACGCAATATATGCTAATGCGCTGGAGATATCAATACCGGCCATTCCTACACTGTTGCGTTCAACAGTTGAACGCATCGGTAAGAAAAACAGGCGGTAAATAATCATTTTATTTCTACATTTTGCGGTCTCCAAAACAACAAAGTATGTAATTAGTATCAAAGTATATGAATTGGGAATCACATAAACACAGGTTTGTTTGCATTTGCTGGTAAATTGAGGGAGAAATCAGCCGACAAAAAAAAATAGTTTCCGTTGGATAGTGCATCGGGCGGAACAGGTTGATCTCCGCACAACGCTATTGTAATATACCTATGTGTGGACTCTGGACAGAGTGACTCGGACAATGACAACAAAATTGAAAAATGCCAAATGAAATGCCAAATGAAAATCAGTTGATAATTTCACAAAAGATACTTTTAACTAATATACACATTCATTTCTAAGAACTAGAATTAGAACTCCATCTAGGATGGCCGGGTAAAATGGGGAATAATGATATATTATTAATCATCAAAATAAAATAAAATTCATGAACCCCAAGGCCAAATTCCCAAAATCTTTTGAATTACATTAAAATTACAAATAGTATCACATTTTAAAGCCGTTCCTAGTTATAATTTGTAATGCATCAATTAATTTCTTTTGTTCTGTGTGTATTGTCTCCTTTAACAAATCTAGAAGCAAGAGAGTGGTGATTCCTCGGATCCTTGGGATGAGTCCGACTCTTCCCATTCGGTTGACGTGGAGGAAGTGTCGACTTCGGATGACGATCATGGGAACCGTAGGATCACCCGGCAATCCACAAGGATCGTCACCCGTGCAACAAATCAAGGTTGTTATTATAATACAAAAACAGGCTTACTTATTTATTCTGCTTGACAGTGCTTGTTTGGTCTGGCAAGCAGATCCTCAAATTTTGATAGGGCTCCCAAGGCCCAAAACAAAACTTGAAATTCTTGTTATTAGAAAAACAAACAAGACATGAAGTGGACAATTTGTAATTCTTTTGTCAATTTTGAAAAGCCAAACAAATATGTTTGTGGCCTTCAACCAACACGCCAAGTGCTACTGACTATGATTCATACAGAAAATTGTGCATAAAGTTACTATAGTATTAGGGTTCAGGAGAAATGTATGCTCCTTTTATTAATAATTAGATGACTGAATCTGCTGATAATGGTATTTTTGATTTCCTTTTCTTTCTCAATTGCTTCAATAATGACAATGTGGACGCAAGAAAAATCTGATAAAAGGCAACAGGCAAGACAACATATGACGTAGGAAATATACGGGGGGTGAGAGCGATTTTGCCCCCTAATTTTCAAAATAGCCCCCTGAAATCAGTAGGTAGCCCCTAACATTTCCATAGGCTATTGTGTGAAAAATGTATGGATATCCATCAGGTTGGAAAAGTAGCCCCCTAAAATTCAAAATTGATTCCTGCCCTTGATCCATCATCAACATGTTTTGGCTAGTTTATCGCCCTGACGTTTATTTATTAACTCTCTTGAGTGCCAAATTAAATGGCTGGAATCCACTGAGCAAGTTCTCAAAACAAATGTACACTAGTAACAAACCTAGAAGAAGTTGAATTCCACTATCTTTTGTGCGAGTGCCCATGAAGGAACAACATCTCTAACAGACAAATATCTATATTTTGACTTCTCGAACGTCATAGGGGTTTAAAAACAAACATTTACTTACTTACTTGTTACTTGTTTGTAGAGACTGGAAGCTAAGCTCATTTGTCCCTCTTTGAAGATCCATCCAATCCGAGATATGGTCCATACTTCAGGGGATGATCTTTCCAGTGCTTTTCTAATGCCGACTTAAATTGGTTGATAGTCGAGGCATTAATGGCTTCATCAGGTAGTGCGTTCCAATTATTAACACCTCTAATTGAAAAGGCATTTTGTCTTAGTCTAGTATGACAGTGCTGCTTTATGATTTTTGAGTTTGTGCCCTCTTGTTTTTGAACCATCGGCTAATTGAAAGAATTTGGAAGCATCCAATTTGTCAAAGCCTTTCAAAATTCTGAATATTTGAATCAGATCTGCTCTTTGTCTCCTGTATGCTAGTGTTGGTAGATGCAAGACCCTCCTAGCTAGTGGTCACCTGTCTACCAACCTGCCTATTATAGTGGCTACAATAGTGATCCCCTGCAGAGTAAAACAGTGTAATGGCACATGTCATTTATAAAGGTCCCTTGTCTACTGTACCACTTTTTGTGTTTTACTTCGGTGGTCACTATATACTGTACACTGGTTTGACTGTCTCATGTTATGGAACATGCCTACAGTGACCTCTTTTTAGCTCATCCGGCCCGAAGGGCCCGATGAGCTTATGCCATGCCGTTGCGTCCGTCGTCCGTCCGTCCGTCCGTCCGTCCGTCCTTCCGTCCTTCCGTCCGTCCGTCCACAATTTTCAAAATGCTTCTTCTTCGTTATTTTTCAACCGATTTTGATTCTGATTGTTTCATAAGATAGGGCTAGGAGGGGGATTTAAAACTTCTACACAGAATCGTGAAATTTATTATATATGCTAATTTATGCAAATTTATTCGAAATCACAAAAAATGCTTCTTCTCCTTCATTTCTTGACCGATTTTGATTTGGTTTGCTTTATCTGGTAGAGCTAACTTTGGTACACTAAACTTCTACACAGAATTTTGAAATTTTTCTCCATTAATTAATTATGGTAATTTATGCAAATTTATTCCAAAAATCACAAAAAATGCTTCTTCTCCTTCATTTCTTGACCGATTTTGATTTGGTTTGCTTCATCTGGTAGAGCTAACTTTGGTACACTAAACTTCTACACAGAATTTTGAAATTTTTCTCCATTAATTAATTATGGTAATTTATGCAAATTTATTCCAAAAATCACAAAAAATGCTTCTTCTCCTTCATTTCTTGACCGATTTTGATTTGGTTTGCTTTATCTGGTAGAGCTAACTTTGGTACACTAAACTTCTACACAGAATTTTGAAATTTTTCTCCATTAATTAATTATGGTAATTTATGCAAATTTATTCCAAAAATCACAAAAAATGCTTCTTCTCCTTCATTTCTCGACCGATTTTGATTTGGTTTGCTTTATCTGGTAGAGCTAACTTTGGTACACTAAACTTCTACACAGAATTTAGAAATTTTTCTCCATGAATTAACTATGGTAATTTTTTATTTATTTATTTATTTATCTATTTATTTATTTATTTTTATTATTTATTTATTTATTTATTTTTTTTTTTATTTATTTATTTTTTTTTTTTATTTATTTTTTTTTTATTTTTTTTTTTTTTTAATTTTTTTATTTATTTATTTATTTTTTTCCCCATGTCCCTTCTGGGGCGTCAAATTTATATTTTTTTCACTCTATTTTTTTTAAATTAATTTTTATATCCCTTCCAGGGCATCACATTTTTATTTTTTGACCAGTTGAAAAGTGTACCACATGAAATTTGCGATATTTGATGTTGCGAGATGCCGGATGAGCGCTACGTCATTGACGTTCTGGTCTTGGTTTCCTTCGGTGGTCACTATGTATACACTGGTTTCACTGTATTAACATTTTTCTTCTGCAGTAATGTCGATGAGGATGCGGGGCCACTCCCCAATGAAGGTGACGGGCAAGTCGGATCGGAAGACGTCAGACAGCTCGGACTGTGAGAACGTTGCGGAAGATGCGAGCGGGGCCAAGAAACGGGGAAAGAAGAGAGGGGCCAAGGACTCGACACATTCGGACACCGAGTCGAGTGTAGCAGTTATGAATGGAGGTTAGACATTGATAGAACTTCAATTAGATTTATATAGAAGTACTGTACTTGGTTAATTAAGCCCACACAATTCTCAAAAAGACTCCCTGTAAATAGCTTCATAATGTTGAATGTAAAAAAATTGTTTACAAATAAAAAATAAAAAGATAGCATGCTTTCTTTAAATGCATTCATTTTTCTGTAATTGATGAAGGGAATCAAAATTGGATGCAAGACAATCTGATTTATTCAAAGCCTTCAATGGTGGGTAACAGTGATCAATTATAGGCTGCATGCAACACACTTATCTTTTTCATTGTTTGTATTGAATTTGTATGATATTTTAAAGCAAGTGAATGGCTAGTTTAAGATTGGTGACGTTTGAGCTCTGGAATTTGAGCACATTTCGAAATTGCTTTATTTTTTAGTGATACCGTTAAAGTTTCCAATATCACCATGTCAGTAGCTCTAAACAGTTTGCAAGGGATATCGTGGAGTTGATATTATTAGGTGATTACAAAAAGGTTTATTTGTGTTCTCTCTCTACAGGACCAAAGAAGAAGAAAAGAGGAGGAGCCCATGACGACTCCAAGCTGACGAACGGGGAGATCTCGAGTGACAAGGAGACTAACGGGGATGGGGATAAGAAGAGAAAGAGCAGAATCATTGCCGAACAGCAGCTGCTCAAGTCAGATAACGTGGAGCTGAGGTGCCCTGTGCCTGGCTGTGATTCGCTAGGTATGTAGAACTTTAATATCAATATCAAAATTGTTGATAGTAGAAGGTAACTTGATGTAACATTACTAACATACGTTGATTTTGATAAATATTGAGACACAAGTTATTCCTGAACAGTTAGCTACCTTAGTCGGATAATGTAGAGCTGAGATGCCCTGTGCCTGTGATTCACTAGGTATGGTGTAGTTTCTATCTATATCTAGAAAATGGTACCTTGAGATAATATGAGCACTTGCCCACTTGCCTTGGGCAAGTAAGAATTGGTGTTGGGCAAGTAAAATTTCATAAATTGTCTAGTTTGCTTGCCCAATCAGTAGTGCTGTTGACGGGTCCCGCTGAAAAATGTTGAGTCCCGGGCGCAAAAATCAATACTCGATATCCCGGAAAAAAAGCAAAAGTCCCCTCATTGAACGCAAGAGTTATCAAGTTCATTTTTGTCTCTTGAATGAACATGTTTTCCCAGCTGGCGTGACATGCCGATAGCGAAATCAACAAATGGGTAAATTTCGGGTACCCGTGACTCGCCCGAAAATTTAGCGCGAGTCCCGGGAGGTAAATACTCCCGAAATCGACACACCTACCAATCAGGCAACTAAATAATTTTTCAACTACAAGAGAACAATCTGATTTCATCTCAGAATTCAGAGGGCATTAAAGTCAACTTTATATTGGGGGAAGTTAAATTTCAAAATGTATGATTTTACTTGCCCGAATGTGCCAGTACAGAGAAAAGTGAGTGTGGACGTTTGTATCATTATTCTTGATATAATATCATTAGGCTGCTCGGCTAAAGCCATGGTAATAATGCTCAGAGCGCTTTGAGATTTAATGTGATAAAGCGCTATTTAAAAATGGACAATTATTATTATTATTATTATTAGAATGGACCAAAAATATAATAAGAAGAAGAATATCACAGAGAAGTTCACCAAGCACTGTACGTCCAGGGGTTGTCTTTTGGTCTGTAACAGAACATTATTGACATTTATTTGAAGCATATTTCAGGGCAAAAAACCCCTCTGTGTTGGGGTTGCCTCTGTTCCATAACATGACAACAGTATTGATGAAGCTATTTTGGTAAATCTTAGTGAATCTATTTGAAGCGTGGTATGACATGTTTTCTTCTCTGAAACTTGTACAAACTGTAGGCCATTTCACAGGGAAGTTTACTATAAAGCATCACACTCTCAGGGGGTGCCTGCTGTACCACAACAACATGACAATATTTGTAAAAATCTATTTGAAGCATGTTTCAGGACTGAAATGAGATAAAGGGTGATGCATTTGCCATATAAACAAAATTAATTTGAAGTGTAATATTTCTTGGAAATGTGTACTTTTTGAAACTGCAGGCCATTTCACAGGGAAGTTCACGAAGCACAACACTCTCTGGGGGTACCCGCTGTACCCAGCGCTGGCTGTACCACAACATGACAACGTTGAAATCTATTTTTGGAGCACATGTTTCAAGGCTATAAAGATTAGGGTTTTAAAGCTGTTATAAATATGTACTATATAAAATG
This sequence comes from Echinarachnius parma, assembly GCA_037951105.1. NCBI lineage: Eukaryota > Metazoa > Echinodermata > Echinoidea > Clypeasteroida > Echinarachniidae > Echinarachnius > Echinarachnius parma. The sequence goes on from JBAMJV010008753.1 coordinate 27,895, forward strand.
TGTTCTTAGAAATCTTTACTTTTTGAAAACCGCAGGCCATTTCACAGGGAAGTTCACGAAGCACCGCACTCTCTGGGGTTGCCCACTATACCACAACATGACGGCAGGGGGTTGTCAGGTGAAAGCCGAGGCCAGGGCGGAGAAGCGGCGTAACGTCCTGAAAGAAGTTGAGAACGAGGAGAAGAAATCACTGAGACAGTCGGTGAGATATATGTACTCTATCTTTAACCCATTCGGGACAGGTCCCACTTGGGCTGGAGTTCACAAAGGAGGTTGTGTAAACCATGTTCTACATCTATGGAGTGCCATTTGTAAATTGAAGGAGAAATAATGGAAACTCCTTTATGTTGATTTTACACATTTGTTAAAGGCAACAAATGAATGTCTGTCTTACCAGATGATGTAATTTGCTGTTTAGCGAGCACTTACGGTCATATTAGAATAGAAATTTTAAAAAAAATGTTTTTTGTTTTTTTTCTACAAGCAGCACTTCATAGAACCGCCTTTGTGAATTCCCGCCTTGGGGGTCTATAGTGGTAAAACCGAATTACTTTTTAATTGATGCACCTTAATTTAACATCCATGTCAACAAGCAATTGATAGACATGGTCCACTCCCATATCTATTTTTTTTTTATCATCAAAACCAACATTGGCAAAATTTACCAAATCATCTATAGATGATTCAACATTATTCTTTCATTTCATTTATTTATTTTCATTTCCAACAAATAATAACTTCACAATGCAAGGAACACGAATATCATAATATGATTAGAATCAAATCAAAATATGTGACAATATTCTACAAGAGCAGTTAACCTCTTTATTGTTCTTGTACTTGAGTAATCTAAAGCTAGACAATCTTAAGTTGTAATGTGAACTTATCATCACTTCATTTTTAACAAAATAATATGATGAAGATTATGCTTGTTCTATGATTTTATATCTAAATCAATTTACACCATTCTAATAATCATTTTTGTCTATTCTTTTACATTTGAACTAACAAACATGACTAACTCATATTTAACTCACATAACATTTCAATTCACTTGGCTAATGATTAATGTTTCTTGTCCATAATCATTGAATTCTTCTCATGTGTTGTGATTGTAATGTGTACACTATTCTTTTCATCTTCAAATTTGGTGTCTTGGTTTTTTCCTAACCTACCTACCTGGTAATGCAAACTTGTTTCCCTTTTTCCCATTTCTTTTGATTTGTTAATTATTCATATTTGTATCATTTTATCTGAATGGATTTAAAATAAAAAAATCCTTTGTTGAATTTTTTCTTTTTTTAACCAACCATATCTTCGGACCTGCATTTCAAATGGTGATTTCTGCTGTGTTTGAAATGTTTTCATGTAACTTATTGGCTTTCGTCATCCTATAATAATTCATGTTCCTTTCACCTCCGATGGTTTCATTCCATGCATATCTCATCTTGTATTATTAAATCGTGTTCTCTTATTTATGCTCATCTATTGAGCATACACATTGTGTGCTCATTAATAATGCTTGTGTATCATGTGTACACATGCTGTGCGTAATGCCTCTACATGTATACCCCTGTCCCATCCATTGAGACCAATCTTTACTCATCCTTACTCTAACACTCATACTAATTTCATGATGATCTTGGTATATTCCACCACATGTCTCACCGTGTGCTCCTTAATTACGCTTGTCTATCGTGTGTACACATACTGTGCTGGATGCCACTACATGTATACCCCTTGTCCCACCGCTATCTGTTCACCCCCTGTCCGGCACCGCTGGCCCACCATCCATGCATTCACATACACATACGCGTAATGTAGAACTCATCTCGTGCTCAACAGCAAAAGCGCTACCAGGTCCAGGAGGCGCGCCGCCAGCGCAAGGAGCTCTCGGACGAGCAGAAGGCCAAAGGTCGCCAGCACCGGGAGGAGTTCCACAAGTCCCGCGAGCCGCTCATCGAATGCATCACATCGCAGTTCGACCTCGACATGTTCCGGGAGGCGCAGATGCGCGCCTCAGAAGAGATGGTGAGTTTATACAATTATAGTAATAGGAATAGGTGAGTTTATACGATTATGACTGCCCTTTAAGTCAGGGCTTGTTCCACAAGTCACACGGGCCGCTTCTCAACTGCACCACGTCGCAGTTCGACCTCGACATGTTCCGCGAGGCGCAGATGCTCGCCTCTGAAGAGATAGGGAGTTTACATGAGTATGCCCAGGAAGGAAAGATTGATAAGATTCTACTAAATTTTCATTTTAATTTGTAAAAATTGCAGCACAAATCAAAAAGAAAAATCTGACATTTTCATGAAAATCAGATAAACTTTTCAAGAGATTGCTTATTTTTAAACAATTTTGATAAACATTCCAACTCGCTGATATCATATGGGTTCCATTTTGTATTTCTGAAGGTCTGGTTAATAAGCTGAATAATAATTGTTCACAAATGTATAAAAGTTGTTCATGAATATGATTATAAAGATTATTCTATCTGCAACAAGAGTGATTTTCTCCTCCACTTAATCATTACAAACAGTATGCAGGATAAAAGCAAGATCAGCATTCTAGAGAATGGAAGCATAAAGAATAATTATTAAGAAAATATTTAAATTGCTTTTCTTGCTCAAATTGAATGAAGATGTAACAGATTATATATTGTATGCCATTGGAATTACTCAGCTGCACATGCGCAGTCTACAACAGAAGTGATTTTCTCCCAGTTTCTCGTCTCAAACAATATGAAGGAAAAAAGCGGAATCGGCGTGCCGGGCGAGGGAACCGTAAAGAAGCTTGAGTTTGGGCGCTTCGAGCTCGACACGTGGTACACGTCGCCATACCCGGAGGAATATGCCCGGCTGCCGAAACTCTACATCTGCGAATTCTGCCTCAAGTACATGCGCAGCTCTACGATTCTACGCAGACATCTAGCAAAGTGCATCTGGCGCCACCCGCCCGGGGACGAGATCTACCGCAAGAGTGATAACTCGGTCTTTGAGGTGGACGGCAAAAAGAACAAGGTATTACTTTGTGGATGAAAATCCCCAAATCTTTTTTATTTTGGTATTATATAATGTCAACGCTCGAAATAAGCACAGTCCCGATGGCCCGGGGCCACCAACAATTGCTGTCTGGCCAGTAAAAAACTCATATTTCCAATGTTTGGTGGCCCGATTGGGCCACCAAATGTAGAATTTATTGTGCAGAAATTATGGTAATTATTTGCAAATTTCATACCTCACAGAGAACACTTGATTTGTGGTTTAAAAAGAGAGGAAAGAGAGGTTCAAAATCGAAAGTTTCAGAGCGAATTTTGTTTTCAGCGGACAGAAAATTGTCGCAGAGTGCAGTTTTCACATTCTGCCCCCCCCCCCCCCCCCCCCCTTACCCATCTAATACTATAGTTGTATTGCACACACTTTGGATAGGTAGAACAATGCTTGAAATTATTTTTTTTTGCAGGTGGCCAGATTGGGCAAAAATATAAAACTTGTATAAATGATAGGAATATCAATAAAATAATTGTTGTACTTGCGAATATATGTGTCCTCATTTTCTCAAACTTTACCCCCAGATTTATTGCCAGAATCTATGTCTCCTAGCCAAAATGTTTCTGGACCACAAGACCCTATACTAGGACGTCAAACCATACCTCTTCTAATTCACAATCAAAACAGAATTTGTAAAAATAAAAAAAATTTAAAAAAAGTAGCCTTCTTGAGTGACAAGATTCTTGTCCATTGTTTAAATCTTAGTGAACTTTATTTATTTTTCTAATATTTCTTCCCCAGATTTATTGCCAGAATCTATGTCTCCTAGCCAAACTGTTCCTGGACCACAAGACCCTATACTACGACGTCGAACCATTCCTCTTCTACATCATGACTGAAAACGACGACTCAGGCTGCCACATTGTAGGCTACTTCTCCAAGGTATGATAATAATATACAACTAACGAATGGGCTTCTTGTGATAGTCAAATCTATTACCGAGGTGGGCTCAAAATGATTATTACCCGAAGCGTAGCTGAGGGTAATAGTCATTTTGAGCCCACCGAGGTAATAGATTGCCTATCAAAATCAAGCACATTCGTTAGTTGTTTTATATCACTCATCAATATCAGTGATTGTGTTCAGCTTATAGCAAAATAAGTGATAATCTCTGAATATTTAATAAAATCGCTTGTAAATTTTGATATAAAAATCAATCGACATTAAAGAAGCCAGTATGAGCCTCCAGAACCATGGCGCATCTAATACGCTTAAAGTTATTGTTATTTTGCGCACACAATCACAAAGACGCAAAACTGAGTGCGCACCAACGCGCTGGCAGTTGCGCACATACGCGATGAATGCGTGCTAGCGCTCCCACGGATGTGCTTATTGGCTGTCTTGGCGTTCTTCTTCCCAGGGTGTTAGTTTTTACCAGCAATGTCAATCACGTGACTAGAACGTGTGCGCCATAGAGTACTGCACAAATTTGATCGCGTGTGCATTTTGCTTAAACACATGATCTATGGGACGAACGCGTAACGAACTTTTAGTGTTAATTTTTTGCTAACAGCCCGGTCACATGTTTGCGCGGGGATTGCGCGTGTTGTCCAAAACTATCATTTGTCAAATACAATGGTAAAACGATCTCATGAGGGATATAATAATAACTATATATTTAGCACATCTGTTGTTAGACGCTCACAGTGCACAATTATCATTATCACCCCTGGTCATCTGGGCGCATTTCAAACCTGCGCACTTATCTTGTTCACTGATAATAAATGTACAATGATTTCTTGAATTGTGATGTTAATGATGGTTTGGATACGTAAATAATATACGTGGTGCCATCTTGCAAATGCCCTGCGCACTGTGCATACTACTAGTGCTGTTGACGAGTCACGGGTACCCGGGTCCCGCCAAAAAATGTCGAGTCCCGGGCGCAAAAATCAATACTCTATATCCCGAAAAAAAGCAAAAGTCCCCTCATTGAACGCAAGAGTTATCAAGTTCATTCAAGTGACAAAAATGCGCTGCATTTTTGTCACTCGAATGAACATGTTTTCCCAGCTGGCGTGACATGCCGATAGCGAAATCAACAAATGGGTAAATTTTGGGTACCCGTGACTCGCCGAAAATTTAGCGCGAGTCCCGGGAGGTAAATACTCCCGAAATCGACACCTCTACATACTACACACTTGCTCAGTGTTGTGCGGTGCACACAAACTAGCCTAGCTCAGAATGATGATCCGCAGTGTATATTCCCCCGCTTGACAATCTTTATCACCAATGAAGCCGTTAAAAATGTTTTCTATTGTTCAAGTCGGGGCTCGAAACTAGCACTTGCTCTGCTGCCCGGGGCAAGTACAAATTGTTGTCGGGCAAGTGCAATTTAATAAATGGTCTAGTTTGTTTGCCTGATTGGGCAACTAACATTCTGTTCGACTACCAGAGAAAAATGTAGCTCCTTACATGTAAATCTTGTGTAGAAACTAGAAACAAATTTGCCAAGCATGTTGATCCACCTAGCACAAATTTATGGAGTTTTATTGGGCAAGTCAATTTTCTGTTTTAAAATAATAGAAAATTCATGATTAGGAAAAAAAAAATAGTGTGGAGGCTTGTTTAAATATTCCATCGACTATCAATAATACTAATTGTTATTTGTTTCTATTTGATATAATTTTTTCTGACTCCAGGAGAAGAACTCATTCCTCAACTACAACGTATCCTGCATCCTGACTCTGCCTCAGTACATGAGGCAAGGCTACGGCAAGATGCTAATAGACTTCAGTGAGTATGGGTTTTAATTTAATTCAGACTTTTTTACATTAATTTTTTTAATTAAAGGTAGGGTTAGAATTAAAGAACTCATTCCTCAACTATAACGTGTCCTGCATCCTGACTCTGCCTCAGTACATGAGACAAGGCTACGGCAAGATGCTAATAGACTTCCGTGAGTAGGAGTTTTAATTAAATTCAGACTTGTTTTTTTATTTAAAGGACAATGAAATCCGGACAAATTGTTGTATGCACTATAAGACACTAAATATGATGAATAGTCCCTGAAAATTTGAGCACAATCGGTCAAGAAATAAGAAAACTATGGCTCTTTGAAAATATCCATTTATTTATATGAGTGACTCAAATTGGCAACGCACACTGGCAGAGTTGTGAACTACTCCCCATATGTTTTGTACAATTTTGTTCAATTTTCTCAATATATATGTTTACCCTTCGTTTGAGTTCAACATAATGTTTTGTAGAATACATTTATACACGTGAGTTTATATCGTGAGTTTTTGGAATGAAAAAGTGTGACTGAAGAAAACTGTAAAAATGGGAAAATTTGTGTACAAAACATATGGGGAGTAGTCCACAAACTTATCATAGTGCGTTGCCAATTTGAGTTCCCCATAGGAATACATGGGCATCTTCAAAGAGCTATAGTTTTCTTGTTTATGGCCCGATTGTGCTCTAACTTTCAGAGATTATTCCTCCTAATCTCTTCAAGTCTATGAAAGCAACAGTTTGCTTGGGTTTCATTGCCCTTTAATTTTGTTAAAGGTATAAAGGGTGCTTCAAGAGTAATTATTTAATGAGGCAGAAGAAGAAGAAAAAAAGTTTGAAATCGCAAGAGCGCATACATTTCAAAACAAAACCATTTTTGGTTGATCCAAATCCATGTAGAATGGATTTGCCAACTAGGGTTAAGTGCGGTTAACTCATTAGGTAATGAATGCTTACCCAGATAGCCATAGTTAGTGACAAAAGAAAAATTTGTGTTGCTTGCTAAGCCCAATCATCAGAAATAGACTAAAGTTGAGATTTAATGAATGTAAGCCCTGATGTTAGGCTTTTTTGGCAATAAAACTTTGTTAGCTGTCGTATTTTGTTCTCCTTATTTATTCCTGGTTATCATTGTCCAGTAATTAAGTTTGTTCTCCCTCTTGTAAACTCTGGCCCCTTATTGCATAAGCACCCCAGTGATGTCTTGAGACGAGCTAAATCTTGCCCATCTTTTTCCTCTTTTGTTCTAGGTTACCTCTTGTCCAAGAGAGAGGAGAAGATCGGATCTCCAGAAAAGCCTCTGTCAGATCTTGGGCTGATCAGCTACCGGAGCTACTGGAAGGGGGTGCTGCTCAAATACCTTCACAAGCTGGACACCAAGGAGATCTCGATCAAAGGTATGTAACAAATGATTTTCTACATATTTAATTATTAATTTAAATTACTATGAAGCATGTATAAAAACACAGACAAGAAGAGGAGAGATTTAAAAGATAAGCCTCTGTCTGGTCTTGGGCTGATCAGCTACTGGAGCTACTGGAAGGGGGTGCTGCTCAAATACCTTCACAAGCTAGACACCAAGGAGATCTCGATCAAAGGTATGAAATTAAAGATTTTCTACAGATTTTAATGCGATTAGATTATTATGATGCACATATAAAAACACCAACAATAAGAGGAGATATTTAAAATAGAAGCCTCTGTCTGGTCTTGGGCTGATCAGCTACTGGAGCTACTGGAAGGGTGTGCTGCTCAAATACCTTCACACGCTAGACACCAAGGAGATCTCGATCAAAGGTATGTAACAAATGATTTTCTACAGGTTTAATGAGATGAACACATTCTGAACCAAATGATTAACACACACAAGAGAAGATGGCTCATAGGACTGATTGCTGATAAAAAAGAGACTGTGGGATCTAAGGCTGATTAATTACAGGACTCTGTAATCCATTTCAAACTATGATATAATATGAAATAAATGAATGAAATGTAATCTTGTTCTCAAAGCAGTAACTGTAAAGCATAATATATCAAATAATTGTTTACATAAATATCACATCAATTTACTAGATCCTCTTTGATATATTCAATCAATTCTACAGATATATCAGTCAAGAGACGGCGATCAACCCCTATGACATTGTGAGCACGCTGCAGTTCATGTCCATGCTCAAGTATTGGAAGGGCAAGCATCTAGTCCTCAAAGCAATTAATCCATTTTAACATTAACTCCTTAATCCCCTTAATCCCTGCCACAGACATCAGTCAAGAGACAACGATCAACCCCTATGACATTGTCAGCACGCTGCAGAACATGTCCATGCTCAAGTATTGGAAGAGTTAGGGTTAGGGTTAGGGTTAGGGTTTTCCTCAAAGCAGTTAATCCATTATAACATTTACTTTACATAGTCCCCTTTAATCTATTTTATTCCTTCTATCTATTCAATCCATTTCTCCAGATATCAGTCAAGAGACGGCGATCAACCCCTATGACATTGTCAGCACGCTGCAGTCCATGTCCATGCTCAAGTATTGGAAGGGCAAGCATCTGGTCCTCAAGCGGCAGGACCTGATCAATGAATACCTCACCAAGGAGAAGGAGCGCACCACAGACCACAGGTTGATCGACCTCAACGCCTTGAAATGGACCCCGCAAATCTGCGAGCCCGCCTAGGAGAAGAACTTGAACCCCCCACTTAAGCTTGAAATGTCCTCGGCACAAATTTGTTTTGCGAGATTAGTTGTAGCATGTTTATAAATTATTAAGAGAATGATAATGATGCAAAGCGAGCATCAAGAGACAGAATATGCACTAGAAGTAGCCACCATTAATATCATTATTATAAGATAGAGCAGGATATGTTTAAATCACAGTGTTGTGGGCATTAACAAAGTCCAGTGGACACCACCAATCTGTGAGCCTGTCAAAGAGCAAAACATGAAGCCAAACTCCCCCTAGAACTGCCCCTGTACGACATGTTAGTACTTGACAAGATAATGCCTTTTTTTTTTCAAACAAGACTGGACAAATACTATGAATGGGTTTATGTAGAGTACCGAAGTGGGACGTCACAGCTATTTAATTGTAATGGGTAATGGTTCTAAACAATGTCGGGCAAGCCAGACATTTCTGACAGTATGGTTGCTAAGAAGGCAATCATCAAGCTCTAACCCATTAACAAAAACTTAAAATGAAAGTAAACCTTGTTAATAACCATTACTTTGATTTAACCAAAGAATGTGACACCACTACTTCGGTACTCTATTGTAACAAGGTTATCAAAATCAAATTTGGTTGCTCAAGTCCAGCGGGCTACTGCTAATGTCTTTAGCATGGTTCATAGTCATTAATCAACGCTCGAAATTAGCACAGGCCCGATGGCCCGGGGCCACTAAAAATTGCTGTCGGGCCAGTAAAAAAGTCATATTACCAATGTTTGCTGGCCCGATCGGGCCACCAAAAGTTTAAACCATTGTGTAGACAATCATGTGAATTAGTTGCAAATTTGTTACCTCACAAACAACGCTTGATTTGTGATTCAAAAAGAGACGAGAGAGCATCGTAAATCACTGAAAAAATCACGCAAAGCGCAAAATAAAAGGACGCAACTTTCTCTCCCGCTCTCTCTCCCCCTCTCTCTTCCCCCATCTCAGCCTTTATATCTGTTGTTTGTGTTGTCAGCAATCCTTCTTGCACGCTCGCGATATTTTTTGTGTGCAATTTTTTTTCTGCAAGATCGGGGTTATAATTCTTTTTTTTCAGACCATAATAATAGTCCATTTTTAGAGATATTATGAAGGAATCATCATAAAAAGGTATGAATGTTGTGCTTACTATTGTAATATTGTCTTGACAAATTGATTATGCTTGCCAATTATGAATTATTTTGCCGATTTTTAAAGCCCAGTCCCATACATGTGTTTTTTGGTTAGTGACAGTGAAGTTTCAAAAGTTGACAAAATGAAACATGAAAACTCCCTTAATTTCATAATTTGGTGTCTCCAAGATGAGAATGAACTGATTCAATGTTGGGTTTCATTTCTTCAGTTATAGATTGTGATTTTAAGTATGACATTTTAATAAATTCACCTAATAATATCTAAGATTCAACTCTGTCTAGACAAACTTGATAATTAGTAAATTAGACTAGTCATTTTACTTTTGTTCTTCTTTATTTATTCGGGCCAGCAGATTCTGTTTTCGGGCCACCAAAATTTGAAAAATACTATTTTTACTGGCCCGACCGGGCCACCAGCAAAAAAAGTTAATTTCGAGCGTTGCATTAATGGTAGGTGCTTTAAATTAATCTAGTAACTTTGTTTACATACTACTGCAAAAACGCAAAAACTAACGAAAGGTTGATTAAAAATGTGTATTTCTGTGATCTGATATGTCCACCGTGCCGTGTGATGTGTGAAATGCAGGTCAAATGAACGAGAATTGAGCGAAAATGAAAAGTGATATTCACTAACTCACTGCACTGACATTGTACACAGTTGAAATTCTCCACTAGAGAATTGTAAATCCAAACACTGCAATCATACTTATCTTTATAACGAAAGAGAAATTTGGAGTACCTAAACTTGTTCTAAGCATCTATTGGTAATGTATGTGAGAACCGTTTGAGTCTAAGTAAATTTGGTGGATTTTACAATGTTACTAGAAATGAAAAGGGGTAACAGAGAAATTGGAGGAAAACACCATTAAAATAATACAAAAGGCAAAACAAATGCAGCAACAAGTTGTACTTGCTTATCACAGAATAGTATAAATGTTATTTTAAGGGTGGGGGGGAAGTTGTGTCTGAAGTATTGATAGTGGAAATTAGTTTTTCCCTTTCATGTCCAAAATTTAGGAAAACATTAACATTTAAATTTGGGGGGCTATTTTTCATGTTTGCCTGCAAACTTAACATTTTTGTACTTAACTCTATGATAATTCAAGGGGGCACTTTGATGATTTGCTGGGTCTTTTGTTGGCATTTTGGAGGTAAAATCGCCCCAAAGCCCCTGTGCACAGTGTTATAACAAGAACATTGGGACCATGTTTAGTTATCTTGTTATAGCAAGCTTAAACAAATACATTAATAATTTAAAGAGTTAGGACCAGCAAAATTGCTTTTTTACAAGAGCTTTGTGATAAGAGGTTTTTTTTAACAAGGTTCAACTGTATTTTTGTCACTGTTAACATCTGTGAGGAACTGCAGCTTTATCAGCATGATATGTATTGTTTGGGGAACTACAGCACTATAGTGGAACCTTGTTAACTCTAAGTTGGACCTTATACTTGTGGAGAGATGTTAGTTTCTTTATAAACAATTGTTGAAACTGTTCTTTTGAAAAGGCATAATGTTTGATAAAATCAGTTTATTTGTTATTATCAAAGAGCATTTCAATAATTGATTACATTTTTTTGTTGGAAGTCGCAAATAAATACTTGTATTTGTTTGCTTTTGAATATGTTTTATTCTAAGGCTACAAATTGCTCTCCATAATTGCTGGGTCCAACTTAAGAGTTAAGTTCAACTTTGTCTTTGAGCAACACTCCAAGTCTATTCACCAATGTAAGAGTTGCAGAGATTATGTCAGCAATATAGTGAAACCTGTGTACAGTGACCACCGAAGGGTAACAGGATAAGTGGCCACTGTAGATAGGCGACCTTGACAGGTTCAGTAATATTGTAGTCAAACCTTTGTATAGTGACCACCAAAGGGAAACAAGAAACGTGGCCACTGTAGACAGGTGACCTCTGTCATAGACAGGTTCCATAAAAAAAAAATTATCTGCAGGGGATCACTTTTGATAGCCACTTTTATAGATGTGTATTTCTTAATTAATATTCAGTGCATTTCACAGACTGTGAATGTTATTAATGTATTTCAATATTGAGATGAATTTGGTTTTGTAATATCTTGTTTTAATTTGCAATTGTCTATACATACATCACACTTTTCTGAATGTCTTTGTTTCTTCAGAATTTGACAGTAATCTACACATTTTGAAGAATTGTACGAGAAGTAATTACACTAAATTTAATATAGGTACAAAAAAGCATTGCCATTTTTTCCATTTGTATTGCATGAATTGTCATTAATGTTTCTCACTGTACATTGTAATGTAATTAATAAATTAAAAAGAAAGGAAAATGTGTGTGTTTAAATTATTTGCATCGGCTCAGTAAATTTATTTGTTTTATTTGTTTAATTTACATTGTACCTCCTATTTGTTTGTGTCAAGTTTGTGTTTGTGCGACTGAAGAGCATACATGCTAGAGCATTTACACCACTACATGCTACTACAGTTGAACATCTTTGTAACGAGTTCTGTTATAACAAGTTATCTGATATACCGAGGCTATTTCACAGGTCTGGGTTCTATGTATTTCGTGTTTTTAAGACCTGATATATCTGATATAGAGTACAGAAGCCATGACTGAGATATGCCCATCCGAATGAATTTTACTTCAATGGGCAATCAGTGTTATAATGCACTGGTTCCTAAAAAAATCATTTGGATGGACATATCTCGGCCAATACGTAACCTATTCCTTTGATTTTCGTTATGCTCTTTCTGAAAATGAAGTCCAAATTGGAAAATTCTAAAAAAAATGTTTATGACATCATTTATGACATCACAACGAGGTAAATTCAATGGACCCAACATGCTCATTATAATGAGGTTTCACTGTATTTCAGTTTGTAAGTACAGTGAAACCTTATAACGAGCACCCCGGGCCCATTCAATTTATCTTGCTATGTCGGATATCTCGTATTAGGCAACCCTCGAAATTAACTTTTTTTGCTGGTGGCCCGGTCGGGCCAGTAAAATAAAGATTTTCCAAATTTGGTGGCCCGAAACCAAAATCTACTGGCCCGAAAAAAATAAGGAAAAACAAAAGTAAAATTAAAACAATAACCATATTGATAGTTTTAGGGTACTAGGCAATACTTCTTTCATCCCCCTTTGTTTCATTGTAAGATGAATTAGGATGAATGTGTGTGTGTCATGTCTTTTTATTCATTGTCTTCATAAAAAAAATCACAGCGATTGAATACACACGAGTGACAATTACACTTCCAGTCATTTATAGCCAGGGTCTAGGTGACAAAACAAAAATGATATAAAAGGAGAAAATTCACTTTGACCTCAACATTCTGTGCAGTGTTGTCTGAACACCTTAGACAAATGACATATTTGAATTTTTCGTAAACAGTATTGCAGACAAGTGAGACAACTCACAACACACTGTTCAAACATGATGTTGAATTTACGGGATTCATACAAAATTTGTATGTGAGAAAAGGGTATAACTTGCTGAATGCTACATTTAAAAGCAAGCTCTTGTCATGCCATTAACAGGACTAGCTAAATATGACTACTGGGTATCTGCAAAAAAAAAAAAAAAAAAAAAAAAAAAAAGTTTTTTTTTTTTTTTTTTTTTTGCTGGCCCGGTCGGGCCACCTAATATTTTTTTTACTGGCCCAGCGGCAATTTTTAGTGGCCCCGGGCCATCGGGCCTATGCTAATTTCGAGGGTTGTATTAGGGCTTACAAATAATAAAATACATAGAACTTGGACCTGTGAAATAGCCTTGCTATATCATATTTCATTATAAAGAGGTTGCATTGAACGACCTTACATGTATTTGTAGGTTTGGGTATGTTTGACTGAAGAACATAAAATTGACACTTACATACTAGTAAACACAGAAACCACAGTTCCATACCTCAAATAATGACAACAATCGCACACATTTTGAATGATCAAGGTGAATTTTATTCTACTTTATACAAAGCCACATTTTCATACACATTGTGAAAGAAAAGCTCACTGTGGGGGTTTCAAGAATGTATTCAAATTGTTTCTTTTGACCAAAAAATATATATATATTGATAATTGCTGGGCTGTATTAGTTTTTTTTTAAGACTAACTCTTTGCATCCATATTCTTAGAACCCTGCTAGTTTAGTTTCATGCTAAATCTATTTTAGACAGTAAAGCTTAGTAAAGAAGCAACAAGTCATATTTTTAGTTGCAAATTAGGGCCAACTCTGGAACAAAAGCTTACATAGATAACCATAGTGAGAGACTTAGAAGACTACATGTTCCTTTATCAATCCTTTCATCCAAAATTAATAGCATAAAACTAAGGAAATGGTAACTGTTTCCTGAATATGGACCCTGGTTTAGGAGCGAACTTTTTGGCCCGGATTCACAAAGGAGGTTTGTACAAACCATGGTTTATCCATGGTCTACATCTATGGAGTGCTGCTCGTATACAAGTAAAACAATGTATAATTTCTAATGATACGACCGTTAGTGCTTGCTAACCAGCAAATTTCACCATGTGAGAAGACAAACATTTATTTAGTGCATTTTGTAAATGCGTGCCATCAACATTGTTAACAAGTGAGGAGTTTACATTCTTTCTCCATCAGTTTACAAATGGCACTCCATAGATGTAGACCATGGATAAACCATGGTTTGTACAAACCTCCTATAAACCTTCTTTATGAATCCGGGCCTTTATCTGTGAACAAAGGTGCTCAATGAGTTGAGCACCGGAGTCTAGCAATCCAGAGGTCTCGGGGTTCGATTCCCGGCGGAGCCTATTTTTCTTTGCTCATTTTCAATCAACAAAGTTTTCATAACATTTGAATACATCGTGAATCCCTATAATTGTACATGTACAATCAAATATATTAAACATTCAACATTCATTCTTCTAAATCAAGTCTCGATTTACATACACTGTACATTCAAGTAATTACACTGTACAAGGCAACGAAGAAGATAATTTCCCTATAATGTAAATAGTAATGATTGAAGTAAATTTCTGGCTTCTAGCTTGCACATTTACCTTCCTATTCAATTTCTCCTCTTTTTTTTTAACACCGTTCTTTTAAATCTTTAATAAATAATTATGTTCAATGTATATTCTTTAAACAGCAGTTCTTTTGAGGAAAAAACAATTCTATATTGAAAAGGGGTTAATTTTTGTTAAAGCTCTACATTCAGGAGTGAGAGATTATGCTGATTCAGACATAGAGTAAAAAGATACAACAATTATACTCTTCTACTCTTTTATCATTACTTGTATCACTCGTCCCAAATTGGTAATGTTATCAAGGCACCTCACATCATTAAATCTCTTTCATGCCTATATGCCATCAGTGATTTATTGATTTAGGCAGATAAAACATTGATATAAATTTGTTTTATTTTTTATGTCATTAGATTTATTTTACATTGCTATAACGCAAAATGCTAGACTTTATTAATAGATCTCTTGAACCTTGGTCAACTAGACCAACTGCACCGGGACACATATACCGTAGAGGACTGATATACTGTACCTGGCTCATCAGTGGCGGATCTAGGGGGGGGGTTAGGGGGTTTAACCCCCCCCCCCCCCCCCCCTTGGGCTGCCAAGTGAAAATGTATCAGTGAAAAAAGTGGAAAAAAAATCACTTACGGGGGTTCAAAATAGCATCGTCATTGGGTCAAACCCCCCCCCCCCTCCCCTTAGCAAAACGCTAGATCCGCCCCTGCTCATCATAATCTGCCCCCCCCCTCCCCCTATTCTCCTCTTCCACACAAGTAGGATATATCATTACAGTGGATATATTTTGATTTTGTAAACCCACCAAAAAATACATTGACCTAAAAATTGCAATAAGATCAGACAATATTTCTAATTCATCATCATAATCTCCCTTCGCCTTCCAATCAAGTATGACACATATTTCTATAGGGATATATTTGTGTTTGGCAAATCGACTCAAAGGGGATTTAGCTCAGTACAAATAGACCGCTTCTGTATTGTATGCAAATAATATGCGCATGACATCAGCCTCCCCGTCATCAAGCTTAACAATAGTAACTAAGTTAGGCAAGCTAGCTTGCCGGACATGGTTACATTTGTTAAGCTTGCCGGGAGTCTGACGTCATACGCATATTATTTGCATACATTACAGAAGCGGTCTAATGCAATGACGTAGGACAATATTTCTCAGAGGACTAATCTATCAGGTTCTCCATATTCGTCTCCATTTGCCTCCCCCTTCGGTAGGAAAACAATTGTGTAAAAGACATATTTTCAGATGTCATTTCATGAGCGAATCCAAAAGAAAAGCATATGAACTGCACTTTCTAAAGGACATATTTTTGTCCGACAAAAATACTTTTGCCGCAGTTCTAATTGAAATTGAGATAGGTCAATTTTGATCACAGGAATAATCTATATCCGACTTGTTATCTCCCCAAACCCTTTATTTTCAGTAGGACACACATTTCCTCGAGGACATATTTTCAGATTACAAATCCACAAAAAGTGGATTTACCTCTGTACAAATTGCAATGAGATAGGACAACTGTTCTCACTGGACTAATCCATCCGACTCGTTATCGCCCCCACCCTTCATTTTCAGTAGGAAACATTATTTTCTCAAGGACAAAATTTCCCGCTTCCAAATCTGGAAAAGTTCATTGACCTCATTACGGTTTCAAATGGAATGGGACAATATTTCTCATAGGTACTAAACTATCTGGTTCATCATCATCTTCTCTCTCCCCCCCCCCCCCCCCCCCCCCCTTTTACCTCCCAGTAGGACACATATTAGCCGTAGGACAACTTTCTAACATGCAAATCCAACCTGAACAATATATGGCTCAGTATTAATTGCATTGAGATAAGGACATATTTTCTCATAGGACCAATCTGTCTGGCTCATCATCATCTTCTTCTCTCTTCAGTGCGTTGTCCAGCTTGTTCTCTTGGGCGAGGTTCTTGAAATGCTGCAAAGATAAAAAGGAAAACAAGAATGCAATTTAGATTATATATTATCTAGAAAACAACTTGGCAGTGTTGTATCCGAGTCCACCCATCCGAGTCCGAGTCCAGACCATTCGAGTCCGAGACCATATCAGTCCGAGTCCAAGTCCAACTCTTTTTTTCTTTTTTTTCATTTTACATTTATTCCTTTTCTTTGCCAAAGGCAATTGATCTATCACTCAATCAAGTGATTAAAAGGAATTAAATCCTACATATCAATCCAGAACAATGTATTAAGTCTCAATATGAGTAAAAGTTGCATTCAGATAGGACACATTTCTTACAGGACTAATCTATTGACTTGACTCATTATTGTACAACTCTAAATGGCAAGTGATCTTTCACCTCATGACCCCAAAATCTTATTAGATCATTGCCACCCTGATATGAACACTTAAAACAAGTTTTAAATTAATATGTCCACCAATTCTCAAGATATTCTGATTAGCAAGCTATTTTTGCTTATAAATATAATGAGCCCTGTGACATTGGCCTTTGACCTCATGACCCCTAGAATCTAATTAGATGATTGTTGCCCTGATATGTACACCCATACCAAGTTTAGTACTGATCCCTCGATCGGATCTTGAGATATTGCGAGAACGAGAACAGGGCGGGACCTACGTACGGACAGACAGACAGACGGACAACTTTGCTTACTTGCGAGTTTTTGAACTCTGAGTAGAGGGTGAAGAGCACATGCAAGGCCTGTATCTTGTTCTGATAGATTGGGATGTCCAGGACCCCGCAGACCATGTCCACGTACTGGGCCAAGTCGCAGTCGATGTCCGCCGTTGGGAGTCCGACCGTCTTGAGCATCTCTTCAAACTCCGCCGGCCACTCTTGCATCAGGTCATCAATCTCAGGCATCGTCCTAGTGAAAGAATAAAAATAAATAATTAATTGTATGGCACACATTACAAATTGCCCCCCAAAACACTCACATATCAAAAGTTTAATAAAATCTTAATTTATAATCTAGAAAAGAACTTAACCATAGACAGAATTTCCCAAACTTGTCTCTTGTGGGCTTTGGTTTATAAATTTGCGATCTTTAATCACAAAGTGTTGGAATGATTTGGGGGGGGGGGGGGGGGGGGGGGTATTTCATAAATGCCATTACTAGTACAGTCTTAGCAGCCACCAAAAGTGTTGCAGAGAAAAACAGGGTTTCGGAACCTGTCTACAGTGGCCACTTTTCTTGTTTCCCTAAAGGGGGTCGCTATACACAGGTTTGAATGTATTTTGAAATGTCTCCTACTCACTTCGTGTAGTGCACCGTCAGTGGGGGCTTTGACCTGTGCAAGATCACTGATGCTCTCGATCTAGTTGGTTATTAAAGGGGTTGGACTGATTTCGGAAACACTTCATGAATGTTGTTTCTTTGTTTGTGGTTGTTGAAGAGGTGAGGGGTTTATTTCGGAAACACTTCATAAAATGTTGTTTCTTTGTTTGTGGTTGTTGAAGAGGTGATGGGTTTATTTCGGAAACACTTCATAAAATGTTGTTTCTTTGTTTGTGGTTGTTGAAGAGGTGAGGGGTTTATTTCGGAAACACTTCATAAAATGTTGTTTCTTTGTTTGTGGTTGTTGAAGAGGTGAGGGGTTTATTTCGGAAACACTTCATAAATGTTGTTTCTTTGTTTTGTGTTGTTGAAGAGGTGATGGGTTTATTTCGGAAACACTTCATAAAATGTTGTTTCTTTGTTTTGTGGTTGTTGAAGAGGTGAGTGGTTGATTGCTGTTTTAAACTGTCTCCTACTTACTTTGTGTAGTGCACCGTCGGTGGGGGCTTTGACCTGTGCAGATCACTGATGCTCTCGATCCAGTTGGTCACCAGCTTGGGGTTCTTGCTGGCGTCGTTGATGCTGCGAACCTACATGGATACAAAGCAATGGGACTGAGAAGTGAATCATAGGAGAACCACACCAGAAATGTAGAAATGTATTTTTCATTTTTTTTAACTGATCAGTTGTTAGAATTGTGGCTCTTGCTGTGGCATCGTTGATGCTGCGAACCTACATGGATACAAAGGAATGGGACTGAGAAATTAATCATCCACACACCTGTAAAAACTTTGATTGAAGTTTAAAACTTTTGCTTACAATCATTGTTCTTGATAGAATAAGATGGCATTGTTGATGTTGCGAACCTACATGGATACAATGGGATGGGACTATTACATACATGAATGAATTGCCCCTCATTCCTATTACTGTAGGTTTTAATGAACAGGTTTGGGACTATGAACCAATTCAAAGGAAACCCAATCATAACAATTGTTTCTGTTTTCAATTGAAATCCAATGAAGTAGCACATTTTATATTAATGAGGATTCTCGCTAGGAAACACGCATATATATCTGGAAATTTTGCTACACACCTACAGGACTGGGAAGAAATATGTCAACTCTCCAGGAATCGGATACGCATTTACAATAATGATGGTATTCTAAATTCAACTGCTGGTTTAAAGATCAGTTCATAAGCAATCTTGCCCGATGAGCCATTTCAAGATTTTCATAGATAGCAAATTTGATAAACGTTTATATACACGTAAGATATCTGCAAGGTTTGGATGACATTGGCTGCCAGGACATTTTCTAAGTTACTCAGTTTTTCACATATTGCATAACCAACCATGAACCGTTGAGGGCTTGTGCCTCAAAGTGTATTCACAAAGGAGGTTTGTACAAACCATGGTTGAAACCGTGGTTTACATCTATGGAATGCCAATTGTAAACTGATCGAGAGAGAATGTATACCATCAACATTGTTAACAAGTAAGGAATTTACATTCTCTCTCCATCAGTTTACAATTGGCATTCCATAGATGTAAACCATGGTTCAAACCATGGTTTGTACAAACCTCCTTTGTGAATACAGGCCAAAGACTTTGGTTGTTATCTGCCTCTCATTGCGTCTAATTGCATCTAATTACATACATGTACATTAATTACAATTTGTCCCAAAAAGATCAATATACGTTTTGAGAATATATACAGTGGAGCCTTGTTATAAAGAGCTCTGATATCAAAGAAACTCTCTTCTGACAATGTATTTTCTGGTCCAAGCTCTTTATATATCGTCGCTGGGCTGTTAAAACCTCGTATCTCAAATTTTGGTGAAAATTACTTTTTTTGATAAATGTGAAGTTTAAGGTGTAATTCATCTTCTAATAACCAAATGAGTTTGTTTTTTTCTTTCTAATAACCACAATTCATCTTTTTGAAAACCTTGCATCTCCTTTTAGTATTTAGTAGGAAAACCTCGTAACTCAATTTCCCGCCTTCCAAATTATTTTTCGTGCATTTCAACCATTTCATATCGAATTGATTATCAAATAGTCTTAAGTTCAAATAACATAGCCTACGCACATAATTTGTTAAAATAAGAATGTTTTTTTGAGATACAAGGTTTTAACAGCCCAGCGACGATATGCTCTTTTTACTTTGATATAGGGCAATTCCAAGCAAACATTGACATAAGCACCCATTTTTCAAATTCGTCGAATCATAACATATTTGGTATCAAATTAAAGCTTAAAGATTAAACTTTTCAGAAATGCATTTTGTTCAAAAATTTTTTTGGCGTAAACTATTATTTCATAGGAATTAATTAGCATAAATTAATTTTCAATTATTTTCACAAAATATACTTGTAAATATTAAGCTTAAAAGAGCTGCAAAAATAGGTTTTCATAAAATTTTCTTTCAGTGTTGGTAAGAACATTACTTCAATTTATCAGATAAATATCTATTTCGGCATTTTCGCTCTTTGTTCTGCTTCAGTGACTGTTTCATTTATAGTCATCTATATGTCACGCTGTTACCCTAAAAACAGGTATTTTTAATATTTCTGGAAAAATATGAATGGGAATGATATTATTTTTTGTTTCTTCTTCATTCACCCATAGGGCTATATTATGGATGCTAAATAGCAGCATTATCTTTTACCACTAATTAATCTAAGCAATATCAATTTGGTCACGCTGTTACTTTTTGGGTAACAGCGTGACGCAACCTACTTTTTTTTTGCAATATCTCAAGAATCGTTGGATGGATTCTGTTCAAACTTTGTACAAGACAAGTATTCAGAGGTATGGATTATCTGATACATTTTGGGGCCATGAGGTCAAAGTTCAAAGGTCACAGCTAATTAATATGCAAAAAATATATTATTCTCAAGATATTTCAAGAATCCTTGAAAGATGACATAATTAATACTGGTATGCGTTCAGTGAAGTAGATGACCTGATTATAGAATTTGGTCATGGGGTCAAAGGTCAACAGGTCAAATTATTGTAGTTTATTTTTTATCTCACAAAAAAATGCCAGAATTAATGTTAGAAAGAGTACTGTAGATAAAAGAAAATTCTATGAAAATGTTTGGAGCACAGGTCAAAGGTCACTCGGATAATTACCAATTCAAACACAAAAACTTACTGACATTGAAATCATGTTACATGAAACAAATCACTTGTAGATATGCACTGTGCCACATAAAATTAAACATTTGTATGCAAATTTGAGAAATAAGGTCAAAGGTCAGATGTCAAAGGTCTAATATTTCATTGTTGCAATTAAGTTTGTATTTTGGGTTTGATATTTGATGGTTCCTCAAACTAAATTCTGAAAAAGATAAGAATTTCAGTTTTGTCCAAAAACATTTTTGATCAATAGAGGGCGCTAGGCTGCAAATTTGTGTCATGCGAACCATCATTTCAGAGCATCTGGGTTATATTACCCATTCATCTAGTTCTGTATAGATTCTGGATGACTACATCAAAATTATATAATCTTATTCATCTCATCAATATCTCCCATATATATAACATGTACAATTCAGAGGTCACGCTGTTACCGTCACGCTGTTACCGTGCACAGATACGTTTATGATATCATATTTACTATGAACATTGGATTTTTTCTACATTTTTATTTGGATGTTCTAGCTTGATGTCTAGTACAAAGAATCAATGTGACAAAATTGCAAAATGTTCCTGTAGTTCACAGAGTTTGCTTAGTTTCTTACCATGTAAGAAACCCATGTCTTTTTGCCGTCACGCTGTTACCACAGATATTGATATTCATAATTCATAATTTAGTGGGAATTTTGATTTTCTTTCCTATTGTAAATAATTAGTAGGATAGTGGTAACAGATGCATATCAAAATTTGGTTCTGGAGATTTTTATTTTGTGAGTTATTTAGACTTTCACCGTGAGAAACACCCTCCTACCGTCACGCTGTTACCTTGGAATTGCCCTATAACAAGGTAACGTGTGTGGCCCCAATGTCCTCATTATAACTAGGCTCTACGGAATTAGCAAATGTAATGTTCGAGGGCCTGTGCCATGTACTAACCTGCATAGCTTTGGTCGTGGTCTGCTTTGAGATGGCTCTCAGCTGCAGGTCCAGGACAGTCGGATCAGACTGTTTTGCACATGGCTCGTCCAGGACTATCAGACCAAGGGAGTCGTCCTGGGCATCTGGCCTTGAGATCTAGATTAATCAGACAATCAATCAATTTAATAATGATTAATAATGATAATTAATAATACAAATGTGACCTTACACCACAAAACGACCGTTATGTCGCGGATATAGTTTCTTTGCTATTAGCTGAAATAGTCAAATTTTGTTAAAAGTATGAGATTCAGGATTTTTGTATTTCCTGAATGAAGGTATCTTAATTTACCTTCTATGAAATTTTGATTGTCAGAAATCATGTTTAAGGATGTTCTTTCATCGAATAAAGATTATCAGATTACAGCGCTTGAATGGACGCCGATCTTTGAAGTGGCCCGTTTCTCCCTTGTTTTAAAACTGCTTCAGCCATTTTACAAATCTTTGTCGCTCATTTTCAGAGGGTTTGCCTTGTCTGATTATGACAAATTATGTACCATTTTGAAGGTAATGATTTCTACTGTGATGTCAAGTGAAAATCAGCATATAATCATTTTCCCAGACTTATTGGTCGTTTTGTGGTGTAAGGTCACAAATGGTTAACCATTCAATTAATAAATCATATTTCTTGGCCCATGACTTATTCAAGACAGTCTGAACTGAAAAGGAAGTCATTTTGTGTATCTGGCCTTGGATTCTAGATTAATCAACCAATCAATCAATTGGATAATAAAGCAGTGAATTATTTAATTAATAAATATGTCGTTGAACTAATGGAGCAATCATTTAGCCTGGTATGAACAGAAAGGTTTGAGATTGTTAGCTAATTATCATTAGGTGATTCTGTCGTTAGTTTGATTTCCACCATCGTGGTAATCAACTCGGTCACATTCTTATCAGTTTCTGACAGTTTTGTCACTACTGTCAACAATCCCAGCTGTGTCTACTGCCCCCGAGGCCCAGTGCTATCACAGAGAGAGGGGCAAGTGATAAGAAAGTGTCAACACTGATAAAAATCTCCCGGATGCAGGCTTGAGAGCGGAAAACTCGCACCGCTTGTCAGGCCCTCAGAAGCGGTTTTCAGCAAGCGATAAAATTACGTCATGTATTGTCTATTGACGTACTGAAAAAGTCCTTGTTTATTGATTATCCATTATCGCAACTATTATCAAACATACCTTGATAAAAGCATCAATGTTGCCCACAGCAGGGGTGTAGTCTGGAATTAAAGGCTTGAGTTTGTTGTCGAGTTTGATTGTCTGAGGCGTATGGTATGTGATGTACTGAAAAAACTCTTGGATTTCATATGTCGCAGCTCGATTATTTTCTTTTAGTCTAATGTTGCCCATGTACTTTGTAGTCTGGTATGTACAGTTTGATTATGATAGGCTGGTTATTAATGAAATGGTTAACTGATGTACTGAAATTACTCCTTGATTGCCTTTCATCACATCGACTGGAAAAAAAAAGAATTAACAACCATACCTTGATGAAGGCATCAATGTCACCCACAGCAGGAATGTAGTCAGGTATGAAAGGCTTGAGTTTGGTGTCGAGTTCGATTGTCTGAGGCGTGTAGCGTGTGATGTACTGAAATAACTCCTTGATTTCTGATGACACGGCTAGGTTCTCATACTCTCCCGGATCATATGCCCTATTACATGGGTCAAATAAGAAAGAAGAAAGTGGAAACTAATTTTAATACATTCAATGTATTAGTCATGAGCTTTGCTAATTCTCATATTCAAAACCGTTGAACAAAAGAGAACACCCAACATTCATGACTTATGTGATGTATTGAAATAACTCTTTGATTTCAGACGATACAGCTAGTTTCTCATACTTCCCAGATCATATTTGAAGTTGAAGTTGAAGTTTATTAACAACAAAATGTATGTACATCATAAAACAAAGTATGCAATGCAAATCATTAAACAAACTGTACAAGATCTACAAATAATGAATTACTGCAAAAGCTTAATTAATGCTTACATAAAACGCATTTATACAAAATGTTAAGTTGTTGCTAAAAAGAAAACCAAAAGTTAGCACAAGTGCTAGTCGAGATCGGTTTTCTCTGTTCACTATATCGGTAGTGTATCTCTTCATAGTTTATAAGCATTATACTAGTTCTAAAAAATATATTGTTTATATCAAAAATACAAACCAAAAAATACTAACTACTAACATAACAGATAATTTATTTTATCAAATAGATCGTGAGGGCAGTACGAAATGAATATCTTGTTTTTTGTTCTCTAATCTTCTATATATATATGGCTCTGGTTTTTTTAAAGGTGCCAAAAGGCTTAATGGCACTTTGAGGGCCTGTATTTTTAAAAACATACTGAACTGAAAACTTATTTTTGTATTTTATTATAGCATCCACCTAGATTGATCTCCCATACCTTAACGAAAATATTTGGACTTCCCTTTATATAGGTCAGATAAGCCTAAAGGGCCAATTGTTAACGGAAATTTGTCAACCAAAAATGGGTTCAATTATGTTCAGGTATAAAAAAACACTAACAGATTTTTTTGTTTTTTTATTTGGTGATAATTATGAACGAGTGTGAGTTAAACTTTCAGAAAATTAACAGCGCTTAATATGTAAAGTAATATTTTGACAGTACAATGCCATCAAAATTGGTGTTTCGGACGTTACATCCTCCGTTAACAATTTAACCCCTCATTACCCCTACCAGTATCATAATTTATTGAAATGATATCAGTATGAAAATTGAACTAACAGTTTCCTCATCATATTGCCTAAAAGGGAAATGACTGATTTCTTAAGCCAGCGATTAAAAAAAAAAAAAAACATGAAATGCACACATGCTCTCATTTTCCGTTAACAATTTTGTAACGTCCGAAACAATCTTTATTAGGATATAATTAGAAAAAGGGGAATAACACAAACTACTTTTTATTTCACTTTTGAAGAGACTTGATGTACCCTCCCAACACAGAAAAAAATAATGTAATAGCTCATTGCGTTATGATTATATATTCAAAATTAACTTTCCGTTAACATTTGTAACATCCGAAACAAATGTAACGTCCGAAACAACAAATGTAACTTATAAGCTCATAAGTCACAGGAAAGGGCACATTATATGAAACAATCATCATAATATAAAATAGTATGCATTTTGAAACAAATGTACACATGAATTGGGTAATTAATTGCCAAAACAAATGTTTGAAATCAACCAATGTAAACAAATGTGTTTCGGACGTTACATGGGGTAATTGTTAACACAAAATTGATATTTTAGTGCATTTATTTTCAAAATGATAATATATGGTTATTATTATTCATTTAGATCATGTAAATGAAACATAATCATCAAAATACAGGATGCTTTAATAACATTTAGATGCTTAGTCTGCCCCACATCCACATTTTCACCAATTTTTCATCGATTTTTCTCAGCTAATTTGTAACCGCTAAAGTTTTACAAGACACTTGATATAGTGAATGTTATGACTAATCTAATTGGAACAATAACCTTTGTTTTGTGGAACTGAAACACTACCTGCTACAACAACTCCTGTATTTTGTTTACCATTTACAGAATATTTTGTATGGTATTGTGAGCTCGTTTCGGACGTTACAAAATGGTGTTAACACACATTTTGATTGCACAAAAAATTCAATTTGGAACATTTAAAAAAGTATTATCTACATTTTTCATGATCTATATGCTTCCTGCTCCAGCAAAAGTGTTTTGAAAAATAAATGATCAGTTATTTGTCTCTGGGAAGGAACTTTTATTTATAAAATGTGAGGAATTGCTATTTTTCCTCATAATTGTTCATGTTGTAAAGTACACAGAACTACATGTATACTGATTTTGTTTTTTGTATCACATCAAATGCATTATTAGGTTGTTTGCCTTTATAATGTTCTATAAGAAACAAATGTTAAGTCTCTGTTTCATTATTCATTTATTGGAAATATAGATATTTTCATTAACAGAGCCTTTTAGTGGTATACAAAAGTACAGTATAACTATGCTAAATTTACTCTTCTGATATCATTCATTAGTTGCAAAACATGTTTTTCCATACTTAAACTTGATAAGAAGAAAATAATCTGCGTTGATCCACATGTTTTACTGACACTAATTAAAATGTTAATCATTTGTATGAAAAAAATCCACATGTTAAAACAAAAGTTAGTTTTGAAATACTATATGGCATACGCATGTACATGTATGCCATGTAAACTATAGACCTGTACATGTACACCAAGATAATTCCTTATCTTATTCTTAAGACAATTTCCAGAACATTACTGGTTTATGATCAATTACATTTTTGTGTCAACTATCTTTGAAAAATGTAACCATACCTGCTGGAACAAATATATTTTCTTGACCGTAACCTTATGTGGTACATACAAGTGTACTGTACATGTGCCATTATAACTTGAATTTGAGGTTTTGCTAATATCATATTGATCAGTAATGCATTTATGACAGTTATTCTAATTTTCGATAATAGTTTGATACATTTAGTTTGAGCTTCATATTTTATCAAAATAAGAAAAAGGAAAATTCAAATCATATACAATGTATGTCATTGTAAAATATATACTTTTATCTTTTGTATAAAAATGATGAAGGAAACTCTGGAAAGTCACATCGATCATCCTTTGACTGTATATAATAACAGTTTCTAATTGCATTTAATATTTGTACAAAATCTTGGATTTTGTCTATCAATATGGACTACATTCACTATCTCTTTCATTGGGAGTTCAATTAATGCACATATTTATGGGTTTTGCTTGCAAAATCATGCAAACAAAGCGAGTTAAGATATGTTTTGAGTGATGTTAACACCATGTAACGTCCGAAACAAAATGGGGTATGTCATAACATAATGCAACTTTACTACAATAAATTACAGATCACAATTCTCAAATTGTAGTTATTGTAGTACTAGGTACACAGTACTTCATAATTTCACTAAAAACCCTTAAAATTGTCTCTACTTTGGAGATCTGAACATATAATTATAGATAAATCAAGTTTACATGTACTGTACTGTATAATGTCATATATGGTTGATAGAAGACTCCTTTCTGTGCTATGAAGTTAATTTGACCATTTCAAAGAAGAATTTGGATAGATTTACATCTAAACATATATTTTCTGTATTTAAATATTCCAAAACAGCAAAGATTTAAACCACAACTTGTCATAGAAGTGTAAAAAAAGGGTAAATGTTAACAATGTGTAACGTCCGAAACACATACAAGAATCAAATTTGAATTTTTTTTGCAAGTGTCTTGCTCCAATTTTATATCATGTAAATATGTCCTATCATGTATTGTTTCCATACAATAAGTTTGAACCAACAACAGTAAACAAATTTTGCATTACAAAAACTTCAAATTGCAAAATTCAAATTTTAAGGCTATTTTTCACTTTAAAATGGCCTAAAAAGTAAAATTTAAGAAACAGAAGCCCCCAAAATGGCACACATGATGTCAGAAGCCCACTTTAATTATTTATATTATTTGTAATGCCATTTGGAATAGTAGGATTTTAGTATGGCAATGTGAAAATATATCATATTTTCTTTTAAATATAGGAAATCCTAAATGTTCATAGATATTTCGCAGAATTGGGGATAGATTAAGCCCAGATATTTATATTTCACGAAAATATAAGTTGTGTCAATGTTAAAAAAACATGTTTGAAGCTAGTTCACTTAATTTCAATTTTGACCATGTTGGTTGACACATTTGGCATCTTTAAAAAAACCAGTGCCATATGCCCTATAACATGGGTTAAATACAAAGAGAAAATGGAGACTCTCTTATAATATATTATTCATGAGCTATTCATATACAAACATGCTGAACAAACGTGAAATACAACTGAATTTGCTGAACCGAAAATTCATCTTAGTCATCTTGTTAAATTGAACAAAACCTTCTTTTATTTTCTAAGGGGACATTGCATCTTATGGAAAATACTAAATAAAATCAAACTACATGTACATCATGTATCATTCATTATCAATGATTGAGATAACCTACCCTTCCAGTCTCGTCTCCACGTTATCCTCATCCTCCTCCTCGTCATCTGAAGACCCCGATTCGTCGTCGTCATCATCCTCATCGTCGTCGTCTTCATCATCGTCGGATGCTTCTGGTCTCTGAAGAGGCGGCGGCCGAGAGTGGGAGATGGGCTGTGCAGCAAATGGAGGAAGATAATTTATCGATCACAATTTCTTTCTTTCGTCAATTAAATTCTCCAGAATCAGGGAAAATATTTATTTATTTATTTATTTTTTATTTTTTTTTTTCAAACTTGCCTGCATAAAACTAGCCCTCGTAAGAGTTGTTTTGCATTGAACTCTATGCCAATTTACAGGGGTTCGTTCATAAATGATTTTCCAGACCTCTTTTTGGCTTTTTTCAGGGGGAAAATCCCCCTGAGCCCTCTGTGTACTTTTTTTCACTGTCCAGAATCATCATATAAAAAGGGTAATATGGTATTACAAAAGATTTTGCTCAAATGTAATATAATCTGTACAGATGGCAAAATATTGTCCTTTTTAGGGAAACAATCCATAATTTTGGAGCACATACTGTAAATGATGAAAGACAACTAATCGATCATAATTTATGTTGTTTTTCAATCAATTCTTCAGAATCATCATCAATGTGCATGGCTGGTATTATTACTAAAGATTCTGCTCAAATGTAATATATAATTTTCAAATTTTCGTCTTTTTTTAGTTCAGCGAAATCATGTCCTTTTTAGGTAAAAATCATCATTTTGGATGCACATCAATCATCAATGATGAAGACCTGTTTTATTTCATTGTTTTGTTTGCTCGTCAGAGATAAAAATTGGAAGAAGTATGAAATAAACCACTGAAAAACAAAAAATTCTTCTCCGTGCCCCCTCACATAAATGCAATGCCCGCCCCCTTGGTGCAGGAAAAATAGAGATTGCAGGGGAGTGAATGAAATGAGAAATACATGCACAGTCAACCTTGTCTTAGTGGCCCCCTGTCTATAGCAGCCAAACTGCCTACAGTGGCCAATAGAAAGTATCCCCTGCAGAGAAAATATGTTATGGAACCTGTCTATAGAGGTCACCTGTCTGCAGTGGCCACTATTCTTGTTTCCTTTAGGTGGTCACTATACACAGGTTTGACTGTACTCATCAAATACAAAAAGTCTCTAAAATATATATGTATTAGTGTAAAGAAATGTCAGAATTGAGCGCTGCGAATGCGATTGATAAGTTGCCACAAGTATCTAATCTGACAAGAGGAAGCAACTGACAATTGGTAGTTTTCTTGTAAACGAGGATTTTTATGATGATATTTGTGCAGTTACTTCCTTTTGACCTATTAATTTCTCATAAATGGATTGTCAGGTGACTTTAATTTGTTCACCATTGTGTAGAGCATATCTCATTTACCCCAAAACAAGTAAAAAGACTATCCATAGAATGGTTGGTTACTTCCTTTTGTCAGATTAGGGCAGTATAGTACCCCTCCTGTATGGGAAAAAATAGAAGACGTTAGATCTAGAGTTTGAAATTGAATTGGAAAAATCAACTAAGAACTAAACCACCATTAATTTGATGAAGGATTAGCCATGAGTCGGAAATAAACAGGTGAGTAAAGCAATAGAACATTTTCCATGTAGAGACTAGTACTGTAGGATTTCGGTTATTTGGGAAACCAGTAACCGTCGTGGAAAATAACTGTAACGGTACCCATTCGGTTAACCGTTTTTTTTTCATCGGGAACTGCACAGCTTCGGCGTCCTCGGCTCCCGCTCTCCGTGCAGCTTCCTGCCGCACTGCCAACCCGCATTTCAAGATATCTCCCAAGTGCGTAATTTTCACGGCGACTTATTCCTGTAAGTTGCTATTCGCAGCAATTTGTAGTGTATTCGAAGAAAAACAAATGGCAGCCAAATCGTGGTCTTCTGCACTAAGAAACCTTATTGAAATGAAACTCTTAGTTAATATTTTAGTCAAAATTTAGAGTCATCTTGAAACTGTCCAAGGCAACGGCGGGTAACGAAACCGTGAAAATGAAAATGGTAAGGCTGTAAACGGGCGGTTATCGAACGGGTAACCGTTTCACTACAGCACTAGGAGAGACCACTAAAAAAGACTACAAACAGTTAAAGTGGTTGATTCAACGGCAAGCTACACTGTATAAAGTACCCACCCTAAAGAAATGAAGAGTTAAAAATCTAAAAGGAAAGATGATGAAAATTAGATTTGAATATTATATTTTAACAGAGCTGAGTACTGTTATGAATCCTAAAGAAAAATGGAGTTAGAAAACAACTGAAGTAAACACAACAAACTATTAAAAAATTGAGTGATGAACAAAATTAACTAAACAGTAAAATTTCTGTGAGTGATAAATGACTACTGGCAGGACTTGCAAAGAACTGCATGTAATGGCAAGCTACAATCTACAGTCACCATCCTGATGGAGTGCTAAAATGAAGAAGAAAGAAATCAAGAAGTTAACAAAACACCTCTAAAAATGTTGTTAAATAGGGTTATCTGATACAAAAGACCACTCAGAATGAAAAAAAGCACTCCATTCAATGAAGATCCTGAGTTACCACCCTAAAGAAAATTAGACGTTACAGTTAGACATTAAAATAGGATAGTAAATTAAAAACAAAAACAAGAAAGCCACTTCTAATTGAAATCAAACATGTCTAAGTACCTCGATCATTGGATTCCCAGCGAAATTAGAATGATTGTCCGCCTTTTAGAGCATAATAAATTGAGAGAGCATTCATTAATCGGTTTACAAATGAGGAGCTAAAACAAAAATACTAAAATAGACAGAGACAAGATTTGAACCAGTGACTTAACATCACTGTTCTGGCAATTTTTAAACTTAACTAACCTAAATCAGCCATCTTTTATCATACTCCAAATATGTCAGTTCTTTGCTCATCGCTCATTGCTCATCGCCCATCGGTAGAAAAAAGCTTTTCATTTATGCAGATAAAAGCTTCTTAAAGTCTAATTTAGGTATACATACACAAATTAATGATATATGGTCTTAAAAATTGCACACAAAAATCCACACCACCACCACCAAAACACATCAAATCACTATTGAATTAAACCTAATAAGTATGTCTTTCTTGGAATATCGATGTTTATTCAAGATCCCAAACACGAATGAAGCTCCAAAATAAACAAAAAAGAATTCCTTCTTACATATATTCATAAAACACTTCAAATAAACCAACTAAAATACAATAACCAGAATATGTTAGTGTGAGTAAACATCCAGATGGTACTGGTATTTAGTGCTCATACTTGAACTGAAAGTTAGAATAAGGAATAATTTTGTTCTGATGTTTGGCCAGGTTTGTAACATTTTGATAGCCTTAATCCAGAAATGGTTGGTCCAAAAAATAAAATTTAAAATGTCTGCTGATTTAAAACAAAACAAATTTGCCAAGTAAAATGTCCACTTCCCCGCACACAAAGCCACTGCTTATTTGGAGCACTGCATTTTGGCTAGAAAATAAATATAAAGCAAAAATGGGTGGCCCTTAGGTGTGTGTACTTAACCTTTAGTAAAAATCTGCTTTATTGAAATGTTGGTGTTCATTGCTACTCGTAGTACTATTTAAACAATTCCTGTCAAAATCTTGAGAAAATTAGAGTTGAACCCCACAAAAGAATGGTGGATAATGGATTACAATTGTGTCTAATCTGCCACATTTGTATAAATAAAGAAACAAAAAAGAAAGGTGAAAGAAATTGAAGCAAAGTTGAATAAACCTTCAATAGTTGCAAGATTGCAACCAGTGAAAGTTGTTTGCAACAAAGATACGTTGTATTTCATATGTACCTCAATCAGCGGATTCCCGGGAAAGTTGGAATCATCCAGCTTTAATAAATTCAGAGATTGATTATTTATATAATTATAATAATAATAATAACTGTTATTTATAGAGCGCTATAATTCCTGTGGGGATCATAGCACTTTACACAATTAGTATTACCCTGGTCAAAGGATACACACTGCAATCATATGCAACTTAAGCCCGGCGCAAACAGAGCCGACTAGACCCGATCCGACTGGTTTTCAGCCTGATTAACTCCGTCTACGCTGCTTCAGGACTTCGGTTTTGCCAATCAAGTGCCAGTCAGAGGTCATTCGAGGCCGATTCAACATGTTGACTCGGCTCCGACTGAGCAAAACTGACTTTAGCCTGACTGAAAACCAGTCGGATCGGGTCGAATCGGCTCTGTCTGCGCCGGGCTTTAAAGCATAGATATCATTTAATATTCTAAAAAGATTAACTCAATTCAATACACACACAAATAAAATGAAGATAAATACAATTTTTAAATGTGATATGAAACGTCAATAATCAAAAATGATATATATTGTTGCAATTGAAATGTACATGGTCATCACATTTTTTGCAGTCAGTTCCAATCTCAAAGTTCAAGCTCACCCCCTTTTTAAAGTCATCAAAATCAGTTTTATCTTTGTCAAACATTAATATATCACAATTCATGAAGGCATACATATCAGTCCTCTATCATGAATTCAAATTTTAAAGTATGCCTTTTCTACAAGCAAAAATGTTTCTCTGGGGTCTGTGGAAAAAAGTGTGCTGTACAAAATTGAAGTCTTAAATAGCAGTGATGTCACAATGCATCAGTCTACATAGTTTAATTGCGCTTTGGGGAGTAGAAAGTGCACGTTAGGTGCTAAACTCTGAGTGTGTCCGATAACCAGGCATTGTAAGGCACTGAGATGATCGATGCCTGTATATTAGGTGAGCACTATATAAATCCAGTATAATATCATACTTGATGTGAAGAGTTATAAGACCCCAAAAACAGTTTGACAGGAATTAGGAGTAATACCTTGTTTTCCACAATAATATCATTGTAAAGGATTTTGAGAGTGTGAGATTATGATCGATCATTGATGATATAACCCACTATAAATCAATTATATTATATGTGACTGGCTATAGCAAAACCCGGCACTCGACGAGTCACGGGTCCCGGGTCCCGCCGAAAAATGTCGAGTCCCGGGCGCAAAAGTCGATACTCGATATCCCGAAAAAAGGGGAAGTCGGAAGTCCCCTCATTGAACGCAAGAGTTATCATGTTCATTCAAGTGACAAAAATTGAGCGCATTTATGACAATAAATCATCTTCTAAAATACAGCAAATTCGTAAATAAATTATAGTTTAAGCATTTTTGACATGATTTTAACGGAATTATGGTAACATACTGTTCAAATTTACCTTGATTACAACATTTCTGATGGGAATAGCACATTAATGATCTTGGTGACCGATCATATCTTCAACACACTTCACTGAATATGATTGTTATCACGCCACTATTTTTGGCTATTTTCTGCCAACAAGCGATTATCATTTAGCAGATCCAATAAATCGAGGACTCCCAATAAAATTTCATGTTATATTCGTATTACGTAGTTCAGGCGAAGCAGCGAAAACCAGACACTCGTGTTGCGGGTTTTGGTTTGTGAAACCGCGACAGGTTTTCGCTGCTTCGCCTGAACTACGTAATACGAATGGAACATGAAATTGTATTGGGAGTCATCGATTTATTAGATCTACTAAATGATAATCGCTTGTTGGTAGAAAATAGCCCAAAATAGTGGCGCGATGACAATCATATTCAGGGAAGTGTGTTGAAGATACGATCGGTCACTAAGATCATTAATGTCCCATTCTCGTCAGAAATGTCGTAATCAAGGTAAATTTGAACATCATGTTAACATAATTCCGTTAAAATCATGTCAGAAATGCTTAAAATATAATTAATTTACAATGGTGTTGCTGTATTTTAGAAGATGATTTATTGTCATATATGCGCTCAATTTTTGTCACTTGAATGAACATGTTTTCCCAGCGGCGTGACATGCCGATAGCGAAATCAACAAATGGGTAAATTTCGGGTACCCGTGACTCACCCGAAAAATTATCGCGAGTCCCGGGAGGGAAATACTCCCGAAATTGACAGCACTACTTGTCGGTGAAAATCAAAACATAGTCTTAGATTTTCATACCATTACAAAGGCCTCATCACAAGCTTTCATTTGATGCTTTGTTCCTAACTGATTGGTCAATAATTGGCAAAGATATGATTGTTTCAATTTTACAATCTTATGTGAACTTAAAATGCCCATTTCAAAACATGAATTACCGACAAGTGACAGGTTTTGCTATAGCCGGTCACATATAATTGATGTGAGAATGACAAGTCCGCAAATGAGTTTACTGGTTGGGAGTAATACCTTGTTTTCCATGGGTCCGGTCTCCATATCGTCGCTTTGCTCGGTCATAGCTGGTGACCTATCTCGTGAGTGACCTACATTAACAAGAAAGGATTAAATAAAATATATATTTTATTGACATTGTTTTTTTAATACATTTTTTTGTAATGTATGCATCAAATAAATACTTAAACCTACATTAACAAGAAAGGATTAAAATCATATAAATATGTTACTGACATTGTTGTTTTTATACATCTTTGACAAATACTTTTGTTGTTGTTATTGGTTTGAATCAGTAAGTACAATTTTTACTTTGGCTAAATGTTACATGATTGAACTGTCAACTGTAAAAGCACTAAATATACTTTAGGAAAGTTACATGAAATTTATCAGGACTCTGGATTTGCCCTTTATAATTTGAACTTACAGTGTACTTGTATCTACTCATTGTAGATGTAGATAAATGGAGGTTATTTGAAATTGTGTGTCTACAGAAATCAGTCAGCATAATTCTTGCCATATAAATTTGGCATGAAAGCGACCAATCTGATTGTTTTTTTGCTTTGTTTTAATAATTTTTGTTCTGCTAGGTGTTTCATTACCTGCAGGGAAAGAATGAAAAACTTGTGGCTTGTAAATTGTCTAGTAATATGAGTATTTACACAGTAGATGTAATGTGATGAGTAATATTTTCTATTGTAGGTACTAGGTTGTATATATTACCTGCCAGTGATCCCGGCTGCCGGGGACTTGGTGTGTAAAGTGAAGCAACCTCCTTGACCCTTCAAATGTTGTAAAATGTCTATGTACACTGTATGACCAGAACCTTGTGTGCATGGCTTGTAAATTGCCAATCGTCTAGTTTGAGTGTGGTGTGATAAGTGTACAATCAGATTTGTAATTTGTTTTGGGGGTAATTAATATTTATTCTTGTAGGTGTTACGTTACCTGCCAGGGATCCCGGCTGCCGGGGACTTGGTGTGTAAACTGTAAAGAGAAGCAACTTCCTTGACCCTTCAAATGTTGTAAAATGTCTATGAAGATCATATCACCAGAACCTTACAGTTGTACTGTATGGCTCGTAAATTGTCAATCGTCTAGTTTGAATGTGGGTGGTGTGATGAGTGTACTGTCTAATTTAGGGGTTTTAAAATCATTATTTTCTTGTAGGTTTTGCATAATTACCTGCCAGGGATCCCGGCTGCCGGGGACTTGGTGTGTAAAGTTGAAGCGACTTCCTCAGCGGTCAGGGGACTTCTAGCGATTCAATCGTAAGGCTGATTACTCACAATACGTGTCTTTAGAAATAAAAAATGAAACAAATATTTTTAAAAATGAATACGTATACATTTATAAATAATTTAACAAAAAATTTAAAGCACAATTAATTAAATAAAAGTAATGATTAATTAATTATACTGCATTCTCTGCAAAAAGCGTGCCCACGACTTGACATACATGACAAAAAGAACTAATGCTCTCAGTTCTTTTAAAGTTTTAGTCAAGCATGCCAAGTCATGGGCACGCTTTGGTAGAGAATGCCAGTTATTTATGGTTTATAATAATCGTCATAGATGGCCTATTGATAGTTATCAGAAGGAACTTATCCCTGCAATTAGCATGGCCATGCCCATGGGACTATTTACACTGCATGGGTTTTCTAATCAATAAACTCAATTAAATTTAGAACAAAGAAAAGAAATATTTCAACTCTTTTCGTATCAGGCAATTTTGTTTTCATTCATTTATCCTTTCATTAACAATATATGGTTTAAATAGTCAATCCCTTGAGGAGAAGCTGGAAGTTGAGGCATTATTCCTTTTTTTTTTTTGAGGGGGGGGGGGGGGGGGGGGGGGGGGGGTGGGGCCGGGGTTCAATCTAAAGCAATGCAATGGAAATAATAGAAAGATATCTCCAATAAGTTCACCGACATTGTCATTGATTGTGTTTGTGAATTTAGGCAATATAACTAATTGAGACAGTAAATACAATAGTCAATACTCAATTAGTCATAGTTTATGTGTCATTGTCGTTGAGTCGTCGTTGACGTTGTCTCCAACTCCAAGTGAAGTCCAAGAGGCAAGAGCCAAGACCAAGTCCAAGTCGAAGTCCAAATTTTTGCATTTTTGTTTTGCGACTGCAAGTGTGACTCCTGTCATCATGCCAGGCTAATCATGGTATGTGATGACTGATGTAAATTGAAATTGAGTCTTTTAAGAGCAGGAGATTATCATTCATAATCATTTGGCAGATTTACATTAATAATTTGTAATTGTAATTCATCTTCTGTTTTTGGTATTCCTTTTCCCCGAGCCGCAATGCAAAGGCAAGCTAATTGGGCAAGGCACGGTCCACGACGGGGAAGCACCGCCAGAGTTCCGGGCTGCTCGTGGTTTAGCAACCCAACGCCACCGGCCAGCGAACGAGACGCTTCGCGCAGGGGAGAAAACAAACGCATACACACAACCAAACAACAACATTGTACCAAGTTAAGTTATTGTTACATTCCTTACATGTACACCATCCCATAAAACGCACAAAATCATTAAAAACTGAGCAAATTAAGAGCCTTACTCCTCGCGTTTCGTCGTCAGAGTCATCCGCCATCAGAGCAAATTTGCTCCCCGCATCATGGATTTTTATTGGGAATGTCAAATTCCTTAGTTTTGCTAAAACGCCTCTACGTTACGTTGATCTCGGTCGGATTAATATCGGGAGTGCAGCAGTGGGGTGGGGGGGGGGGGGGGGGGGGGGGGGGGGGCGTAGGAAAAGAGGGGTACAACATACGGAATAAACATAAGTTTGTCCCACAGTAAAGTACATGCACCAACCTCTTTAATCTGCAGCCCACGGCCTACACACGTCAAATAAATGACATCAAAATAGTAACAAGTGGAAGATCCTAATGTGCAAAAACTGATCGAATGGTTGAGTTATACCGCAGGGTGGCCCAAAAAAAAACGGAACGGGGCACTCCCAAAATATAGTATACAAATATATTATGTCCATCGGATATAGTGTTCTTTTCAAATTGATACGGATACCACGAACAGTCCAATTTGGTCGTTGCAGTTTTTGTTTTAGGGAGCTGTGAGTGACACCCATCGATATGTGTAATCGATGGTGACACCAATGTCAGGTTCTCCTTTTTATCAATTTTGTATTGAGCCAGCGCTTGATGAATCGCACGAACATAGCGTTCGAGCATCGCGCCATATTGTTAGTGTGCACTCTAGCCGTGTTGCCGAGAGGAATGGGGCATGGTATTACGGGCAAGGAGTGCGGTTAAACTGGCATGACCTAGGGTCCGAAATCGGACATAAATCGGGCACCTGACATGTCTCACTACAGCGTCCTTAAACAAAAACGAGACCTGACCAAAATTACTGTTCCTTGGAATCGTTTTTCATTGGGAAAAGAACACCCTAAGTCGACGATCATAAACATTGTGGCATTATATTTTGGGAAGTGCCCCGTTCCGTTTGTTTGGGACAGCCCTGTATATATAGCCTAACAATAATATAGTATACTGTTATGCATGTCCAACTGACTATGTGAGAATATACTATTCTCAAGTAAAATGTATGTGATATGGCCAGAAATGAGCGAAAATGCAAAGTGATATTCGGGAACTCATTGCACAGTGACTTGTACGCAGTATAACGCCCCTTCCAGTGGATTATAACAATCTGTACACTTCATCGTAAATCTTATTTAACGAAAAGGGCAATTCAAAAACCGAAACCCTGCTCCATGTTTCTATAATAGTAATACGAAATACAACAATGATCGAGAACCACTACCCTATAGCAAAAACCCTGCACTTGTTCTAAAAATAAAAATGTATAGATGTTCATAGCTGCATTAAATGACTCATCACAAGCTTTTATTTTAATACTTTGTTTAATGGCAGATTGTCAATAATTTGGCTGATGATTATGATTGTTTAAATTTTACAATTATAAGTCTTTTACACATACTATGTGAAAATAATGCCAATGTCTTAATGACCATGAATCACCAACAAGAGGCAGGCCTTGCAGGGTTTTACTTTTGCTATAGCCGGTCACAAATAGTTCTATACATGTACCTACGTTTTGTGGATTTGGACAATGTCACTAGATCACCTTTCAAAATGCAGCTCCTACACCTATACTTCACAAAAGGATGAGGACCTTTACTACCAACAGGCTGTAGCTATGATAATTAAGTATAAACAATAATAACAACATTCGGATACTTGGCCTTAATATACCTCCAAACAGTGCATGAACTTGTAATGATTTTTTGGGGGGGAGGCAACCTAATGAGCCTGATTTATTCACACAATCACTAGTGTTCTTAATGTTTTGGGAAAATTATTTGGGCCCCCATGCCCACTACCCCCCCCCCCCCCCCCCCCCACGCCTCCCCCTTACCTGGCCCCAAAAGTTTAAACAGCCCGCATTTGATAAAACAATAAACAATAATTATCAGATTTCGTAAATTAATGTGAAATGCCTTACTGAGTGTTCAAACTTTATATAGAGCAATAATCAGTGGCACCGACATCATTCACATTTTGTTTCCATCACCAAATCCATTCAAACCGTATTATATATACTCGCACAAAGAGGCTCACCCTTAATTGCTAAAAAATAATAAGAATGCAATAGTAAGCCCCCCCCCCCCCCAAAAAAAAAAAAAAAAACAAACAAAAAACAAAACAAACAAACAAACAAAAACAAAAACAAAAACAACAACACTAACAACAACATAAAATCAATACAAAACAAAACAAAACACACACACATCCAAACAAACAATAACAGCAACAAAAACAAAAATTCCATTAATTTCATTTCAACTTCATTTAATTGCATTTCCTTTTTATTTCATATCGCATCCAGTCATTTCCCATTTCATTTCATTTATTTCATTTCATTTCATTTTATTTTTTCTCTTTTTTATTTTTCGTTGAATAAATTTGATTTCATTAATTTCGATCCATTTCATTAATTTCATCAAAATAATGGATAGTTGAGTTTTGGTAAAACTGTATGTATTAAGTTATTAACCCAAAACCTGGGGGGCATTCTGAAAAGGTAGACATGTCTTCATTTTGTTTTATTTCGTACCATTGCATTTCATTCAATACATGAGTGGTGAGATGTCTAAGGGCCGACGCGTTTGACCATGGGATTCTAGACAACGGCCTTGACCAACATAACAATTGAAACGGGACTTCATGTTAAAATTGACAGGAGTTCACTCTATATAACAGTTCCGGACGTAAGAATGATAAAGAACAGAGTCCGGTACCAATTGAATTGTCAGTTGTCACTATTATAACATCCTTTTGAAAAGTGTGATTTGTAAGGTTTTTGGGAAATATCGTGGACCTAGATATACAAAAAAATATGCGTGTTTCGCAACAATATCCGCCAAAAGAATTAAGATTAAGAATGGCGGCAAAATTGTACGAGTGCGCAATGCATGGAC
>JBAMJV010008754.1:0-26962 GCA_037951105.1 Echinarachnius parma
TCCCCAATGAAGGTCAGTATTGTTTTCTTTCTTCCCTTCCCGAGATGATGCACGGTTAGGTCAGAATTGAGTGATGGACAGGCAGCATCTAGTAGGAACTCTATTAAAATGATTGATTATAAATTAATTATTTAAAGTATAATGGCATAATTTACACTAATTTTGAATGAAACTGCCACAATTACAAAACAACAACAACAACAACTTCCTGCCAGCATTTTAAAGGGGTAGTACAGTTTTGGTAAGGCTGAGCTTTATTAACCAGAACCTGTACAAAAACATTACAAAGTAATAGTTATAACTCCACCATGGTGCTCAATAAAAAAGCATTGGTTTCAACCATTTTTCATACAAATTATGCATAAATGTGATTTTTGTTGAAATAATAATTAAATAGAGAGATCATAAACAACTATTTAAAAACCTCTTTTAAAAAAAAAAGTGTAAGCATTTTTAACATTATTTAAAAAATCATCAAATAAATCTGGGCCCCAGATTTATTCCGATCGGATATATTTATTGATATTTCAGCCGTTTCTGAACCAATTTTGATCAAATAAAGTTTATTCTGCCATTAAAATTGTATGCTCTTTCAAATTTTACACCCAGTTTTTCATTATCTCACAAACAAATTATTTTGTGCAGCGCCCTCTATACCAAAACTGAACTACCCCTTTTAGACAACACACCTTGAACCCTCTTAATCTGGTCACTTA
Organism: Echinarachnius parma; assembly: GCA_037951105.1. Classification (NCBI taxonomy): domain Eukaryota; kingdom Metazoa; phylum Echinodermata; class Echinoidea; order Clypeasteroida; family Echinarachniidae; genus Echinarachnius; species Echinarachnius parma. The sequence continues at coordinate 717 of JBAMJV010008754.1, forward strand.
CCCAGTGTATGATATAGGTCATGGGTTCACCTTATAATACAGGGCTCAAAACTAGCGCTTCATGTAGGTCATGTGAAATTAGCTTCAATGGGCCATCAAATCTTACTATCTAATTTGTTGCCAAATTTTAACTGCCAGAATTTGCAACCAAATATATTAGTATCATAAATTTGTTTTGAGGGCTACTAGTTTCAGGTTCGATCGGGCCAGAATAGGCCATTACTTTTAAGCCATTATCATTGCATAGCAAAATCTTTAAAAACACACACACATTGATTTAACTTTTTCCCATTATAGTAAACCATAAAGTTCACAAAGAATAGATCTATGGTACAACTAGATGGATCTTTGACTCCGCGCAGTCGAAAATAATGCCTCCGTCATGGCGCGATTTCTTGAGTTATTTTTACAAAATGAGTCCTGTGACCTTGACCTTTGACCTCATGACCCCAAAATCTAATAAATGCTCCTTAAGATACATTCAGGTACCAAGTTGGATTGAAATCTGACATTCAGTTCTTGAGATTTCCAATTACAATCTTGTTTTAATGAGCCCTGTGACCTATGACCTCATGACCGCTAAATGTAATCAGTTCATCGGCTCTTTAAGATTCATACATGTACTAAGTTTGGTCTGAATCCACCGACTAATTCTTGAGTCTATCACAAGCGATCACGAGCTATTTTTGTATATATAATGAGCTCTGTGACCTTTGACCTTTGACCTCATGACCCCAAAATCTAATCAGCTCATTGGCTCTCCAAGATACATACATGACCCAAGTTTGGTGAAAATCCGTCAATCGGTTCTTTAGATAACGCGATCACGAAAACGGGACGTACGGACGGACGGACGGACAACCCAAAAACATAATGCCTCCGGCTTCTTCGTTGCGGAGGCATAAAAATTATAATTGTCATAAAGATTTGTGTACATACGTATATAAACATTCTAATCAGATGATATTGCATAGATACATGTGATTAAAAACACAACAAACAAAAATCCATGGCAATGTTGCAAAAATTGTGTTGATAAAAATGTGAATATATAGCATAGTTGGGTGTGCAACTTTTCATGTTTGACTAGACATTATTCAAGTCATTCATGATTCTATAATGACAAAATCATTCAAAATGGGACATCAATGTGGGGAATAAGCAGGACTTTTAAAGATTTCAGATTCAAGTGAATAATTTGATAACAAGAGAGGTTTTAATGAGTATCAAACTTGAATTGTGGAACGTTTTGAGGGGTTTATCTACAGGTACAAAAACAGTTTTATGCACTGACTGGATGCCTTGTGAAACAATATTCTGTAATTTTAATGCAGCGGATTATTAAAACTACAGAACATTTCTAATTCATATTTGAATACATCAAATAAACCCCTCAAAAAAAAGTTCTGCATTTCAAGTTTGGGCATCCATATCTCTCTTGTCCGATATTATCTCACAGGAATTTGGTATCATTGAAAAGCCTGTTTATTCCTCTTTATATGGATAACCCATTTGTAATGGTTATGTAAATGTGTGCATTAGACCTTTTGGGGCCAAGTCAAGATTGAAATGTTGCTAAATACATTGTTATTGTGCAACCATTCAAAACACACGTTTCTCCAAACAAAGGAAGAATTCACTGTTGAAAATAACGTTGTATTTTGTTGCGACATTTAGCTTTTGAATTTTGACCAAGCTTACATGTTCAGATCTACTTCACTTTCCATAATTACCATCATTTGCAAAAGTTTAAGACCACCCTTCCAAAATAAAAAAAAAACACAACAAAGTTAAACATTTATTTTTCAGACATACTTTCATTTTCAACGCATAACCTTTGTATCACTTGAACTGCTGGGCTTACCATTACCAGCGAAAAAATACACGGGGGCGGCGGGCGAATTCGCCCCCAAAATGCCCAAATTCGCCCCCCCAAAAAAAAATTCGCCCCCCAAAAATTTTGGGGGATTTTTTTGATTTTTGGTGGGATTTTTCTGTTTGGATTGTGATCAAATGCTTACAAAATGATCACTTACAGCATTATAGCTTATTAATCGCCCCTGAAATTCGAAAAAGAGCCCTGAAATTTGTAGACCCCGAAAGTTGGAAAAGTAGCTCCCGAAAATGGAGCCCCCAAAATAAAAATATTAATTTTTTCGCTGACCATTACTCTTGTGCTACTGACCACTGTAGTAAACATGTTATGTAACCATTTAATAAGACAAAAGAATGCAGTCCAAATTATTGAAATACCCACAAATTCCCAAGTGGTCTTAAACATTTTCAAAATCATTACAGATAAGACACTGCACTTTACATATTTACATAATCATTACAAATGAGGAATCGATGTAAAGGGTTTAAAAAAAGGCTTGTCAATTATATAAATTCAAGTAGGATCATATCATAACAAAATAGATATCAAGGCTCAAACTTGAACTGCCAAACTTTTTGTGAGAGGTTTAGATCTGCCTTACCTATACTGAATACAAAAGAGTCGATGGGCGATGATATCCTCTCATAGTTGCCCCCTGTGCAGTAGCCTCCAAACGAAAAGATGAGATCTCCGATATTGACAGCAGCGTGATTAACCCTTCTTGGTCCCCCGTTGATGTGCACAATCCAATGTGCCATGGCACATGTGCAACCAGATCACCAGTTCTCTACTTGCATGCACCAGTACACGTAGACATCCACCAGTATAATGCTATAAAGTAGTATTGCTACAAGAGAGAGAGAGAATGAAACATTAATTAATGTCAGTAGTTACAAGTCATCAACCAGTTTGCTATTTATAAACAAGCCTCCACACAAACTTGTTTTCCGTACAGGCACGATCGGGCAAGTAAAAATCACACATTTTTACATTTTACTTGCCCCAATATAAAATTTATTTGCCCTTTTACTTGTAGATGAGGTGTACAAATATCAAATGATATGGTTCGCTTTTAGTTGAACAACTATTTAGCTGTCTGATCATGGAAGTAGGAGTTTAATCCTTGGTCTGATTACAACTACAAAGTATGCAATGTTCAGCTCCCAGTTGTATTCCACCGGACAGCTAAACTTCAGATAAAAGCTTCTAAAATCCCAAGCATTCAGGAACTTCAGGACCAGAGATAACGATAGACATATAAAGTGTAGAATATGTGCATACATGTACTACACTGTAGGTACAACAAGAATTCTCCAGATAATGTTTGTGCAGCAGATAAGAGACATCTGGAATATACATGTACACAAACCATGAACTTAAAATAATAGGGCCAGGGGTCAAGGCACTACACTATCAGTTAGCATCATATACTTGATTAAATTTAAGCATACAAATAAATTAGTTTACACACTGAACACAAGACAAGCTTCAAATTAACTTGATAAAAAAAAATGCATATAACATATATCAATAAATTCATGATTGACTCACACCTCAAAATATCATTAGAAGTTCAATTATAATTGCCTTGATTTCATCTACAGTACACACATACAGTGGCCAAACCAAGGGGGGAGGAGGAGTGGGAACCCCCTCCCCCCCCCCCCCCCCCAACACACATACATACATACTTCTTACGTAAATCCTTGTGCCACCACTGAAGCAATTATTGGAGTTGTGTTTGAACAATAGGGAAGAGGCATAAAGTTTCAGTTAATTTGCTTGCACTCAACGCGACCTTTATTGTAAAATTCACAAGTTTTTGATATTTTTACAGTTCATGTAGCACTAGATCTGAATTTGAATTAACTTATAGACCAGCTACTTCCCAATGTTTTTTTTCATTGAGCTAATGTAGTAGTTTTTTTTACTCTGTCCTAAATTAAGATTCACTATTTCTGCGCTAGTTCATACTGAATTGGTATGAATTTTCAAATTGAACTCTACATGAGAAAATCATGATGAATTGGTATTGAATAGATTTCCATGAAACATTCAACATTTTCCCATTTTTAAATAAATTAATCTCTTTATTTATTGCCAATTCAGCCAGGTATATTTTATCAGGAGCATGAACCTAACTTGAGTATCTTTGATTCTGTGATTACTTTGCATTTTGGGGTTTGACAAATGGGTAATGTTGAATTTAAGGCAGAATATGTGACCGGCTATAGCAAAACCCGGCACTTGTCGGTAATTCATGTTTTGAAGAAATGGGCATTTCAAGTTCATACAATGTGTGTAAAAAGCCTATGATTTTAAAAAATTTAAAAATCATATCTTCGCCAATAATTGACCAATTAGTTAGAACAAAGCATCAAATGAAAGCTTTGGATGAGGCCTTTATAATGGTATGAACATCTACATTTTTATTTTTAATGACAAGTGCAGAGTTTTACTATAGCCACGGTCAGATATGGTACCAGCAAAAACTTTTTTTTGCTCCCTCTGACTGATTTATTTGCTACTGCATGTACATTATAATACACACTGTACTACAATGTCAATGTACGATTTGTGTTTTTTTATAGCGCACAGGGACATGCAGCATTAATCGCTGTTTTATGCGCTTTATAATAGTTGCTTATTATTATTATCATTATCATTATTATTTGTATTTTATTATAATGTAGATAAATCGGTCAGAGGTAGCAAATAAATTTTTTCTGGTACAATTCTCAGCCTTGAAGTTCAACATTACCCAGTATCCTTGCCATTTACATTGTGAGAATGTAAATGGCTACTATACATGTATATTGTTAAATGTTCCAGAACATGTTTTAAGTGCATGTAGGTAAAGTATGCAAGGGACACAATCCGAACAGTTAAAATATTAAAAATCGCAAATATCTTGATTTGTGTGGAAATTTGAAATAAGTTCTGAAATATGATACATTCAATATTAACATGTCACCTTATCATTAATCAGGAGCCTCTAGAGGCTACTTGGGCAGAGGCATTACAATATGTGGGGCTCAAGTGCGATTCAGACCATGAAATGGAAACAAGAGATCCTGAAAAATCATACTGTAAGTTTAAGAGCCCTTGCAATTTCTCATAGAGGTTCATTAAAGGGTACCACCACCCAAAAATAATATTCTTATTAAATAAAGGTAACATCTTTAGTATTCCATTCCATTCTAAAGCATGCGTTCATGCGGTCTGAATTGCGAAGACTAATGTGTGCAGAGCAAACGAATCGCCCGGGAATCTATTGTCTACAAACGTACGCGTGAATAGCATTGGCGCACTCGCAAATGGTTGGCCCGTATGGAGCCAGGAAATAGTAGTGGTTCCGTAAGTGGTGGAAATTAATTGCTTTGTTTATGAATTACACAACCCTTTGCAAAATGTTGAGTATCTATTTGATATCACAAAAGGGTACCAAAACATATAATAATGTGTTGTTCTTTGCCTGGTGGTCCCCTTTAATGTAAAACACAATTCAGAGTGCTATTTTCATGCAAGCAAGATTTAAATATTTGTCTTAGATTTCAAATGTCAAATGAAGAACTGCATGTACAATTTATGTCCTCCAAGTTTCAATAGAGAATTTGAGTATTCTCAGAAATCAGAATTTTTATGCACGACAATTTTATTATTATTTTTTTTTTCAATCCCCCCCACCCCCGTATTTATTGCTAAAAAATCGTGCTGCCATATTTAGATTTAAAAATCGTCCTAAATACAGCAAAACCGTATTTACTTGGCAGCTCTGCAATGGGCATGTTACATCTAACCAATATCTATCTACCAAAGGAAATGTTTGTTTTTTTAAGTTTTCGTAGGTGCAGTGTAATACAACAACAAAAAAGCTGAAAGGCCTGGATCAGGACAGCAATTACTTCCCGCACTTCCTGAAAACAATCATGCTTTGATTCGCTTTCAAAAACACATTCAGGAAGATTTAGTTTTAGGACTGGCACTTCGACTTATCTCACAACTAAATTTGATTACAAAAAATACCAGCTCCCTGTTTCATTCAACACTGCAGTCACCAGCTTTGAGAGCTCTAGCAAATTTTCTACTGCAAAGATCTGATATAAGGGTTAATGAAATACATACATGTATTTCTGTGATCTGAAATGTTGAATGAGTGAATGTGTACAAATTTCAAATTGTTGTATTAATGTTGTGATGGCAGAGTATAAAGTAAAAAAATAAGATAAAATATACATTTAGTTATAATTGCTAGTTGCCATACGTTAACAGAGAATAGAAATTATACCAGCATTTTTTTCAAATTAAATCAGAAATGTTTCAATAACAAAGAGAAAGTTTGAAACAAAACAAAAGTTTGAAACTTTTTTGGTGGCATTTTTTTGGTGGCATGATTAAATGTCCATGGATCAAAACTAAACAAACTAGATGGATCTTCGACTGCGCGCAGTCAAAAATGATGCCTCCGCCATCTGTCTACCAGATCTGATATATCACAATTATGACCTATTTTGGCCTATATTACATATATATGTAGGGGCCATGACCTTGACCTTTGACCTAATGACCCCAAAATCTTATAAGTGTATAGCTCCTCAAGATACAAATAGGTACCAAGTTTGATAGTTATTTGTCAACTGGTTCTTATGACATTGCAACTACAAGCTATTTTTGCATGATTCCTGTGACCTTGACCTTTGACCTCATGACTCTAAAATATGATAGCTACAATGGCTTTCTGAGATACATTCAAGTACCAAGTTTGATTAAAATCTGACATTCAGTTCTTGAGATTTTGCAATTACAACCTAATTCACTGAGCCCTGTGACCTTTGACTTCATGACCCCAAAATCTAATCAGATCATTGGCACCTCAAGATACATACATGAACCAAGTTTGGTGAGAATCCGTCAATTGGTTCTTGAGATAACGTGATCACAAGCTATTTTTGCATATATAATGAGCCCTGTGCCCTTTGACCTTTGACCTCGTGACCCCAAAATCTACTCAGATCATTGGCACCTTGAGATACAACCATGAACCAAGTTTGGTGAGAATCCGTCAATTGGTTCTTGAGATAACGCGATCAAAAGCTATTTTTGCATAATGAGCCCTGTGACCTTTGATCTCATGACCCCAAAATCTAATCAGATCATTGGCACCCCAAGATACATACATGAGCCAAGTTTGGTGAGAATCCGTCATTCGGTTCTTGCGATAACGTGATCACAAGCTATTTTTGCATATATAATGAGCCCTGTGACCTTTGACCTCATGACCCCAAAATCTAATCAGATCATTGGCACCCCAAGATACATACATGAGCCAAGTTTGGTGAGAATCCGTCATTCGGTTCTTGAGATAACGTGATCACAAGCTATTTTTGCATATATAATGAGCCCTGTGACCTTTGACCTCATGACCCCAAAATCTAATCAGATCATTGGTACCCCAAGATACATACATGAACCAAGTTTGGTGAGAATCCATCAATCGGTTCTTGAGATAACGCGATCACGAGAACGGGACGTACGGATGTACGGACGGACGGACGGACGGACAACCCGAAAACATAATGCCTCCGGCTACTTCGTTGCGGAGGCATAAAAATTATACAATTATATACACCTGTAATAACTGTATATATTTTTTTTTTAAAGTTTTTTATTCAATAGACATTTATCAAGAACAGAGGACTATATTACATTGCAAAGATACATCATCAAATTTATTACTGGTATGTCGAACAAAGTCCTGGCTTACATCCAATCATTTTTTTAAATGATCATTGTACAACTATTATATGTTAATGGTAAGCTCTCATAATAACCTACACTTCTGCAGACCTGCCAATACCCAATCATACCAACATTACCATACTGTTGTGTGAAGCTGCCAATGCCACCAAAAATTGATGTAGGGGTTACCAATAAATTTTAAAAGGTAGATAGACGATAGTTCACAGTTCACATACATGTACAAATTACTGATGCATGAACAAATCTTGGTGGCCGGAGCTGGCCACCAAGATTTAATTCATCTGTTTACTGTGCACTAAAAAAGTACAAAATGAAACTTTATTTTGATTTTGTGTCTTGATTTTGATTTTGTCAACTTGGGTTTGCCATCAACAAGCAAATACCACAATGTTCACACTGTACGTTTTTACCCTAGTATTTTATCTGAACTACTAAATGAATAAATGAAACTGACAACAATTTATTCTGTTTTATTGAAACGATTTACAGAAAACATGTTTGTTCGTTACTTAAAAATAATTATTTTTGTATTCTTTCTTTTATTTTTTTTGCAGGCCACCACCAATTGGAGAATTTAAGACTTAGGTGGCCCAAAGGGCCACTAGAAAAGGGGTAAATTTGGAGCATTGGCATAGACCCCAAAATGTGTTCCTTTTTTAATTAGATAATCTTTTCTTTGGTATTTGAGTTGCAGTGAACCATTGATTGGCCCTCCGGAGCTCCTTTCAAACTCTGGTGGGCTATTGTTCACATTTGATAATGCATTGCTTTGCTCTAGAGCACTAGGAATGACATGTTCAATGATAGTGTCCAAAAATGTATGAAAATGTGTCTTCCTAGCGTTCCCTTGAGCTAGGAATCTATATCAAACTAACTTTATTTTTCAATTTCATCTTTATATTTATATAACAAACTATACATCATTTTAAAGCTGAAACTATGAATTTTATGAACCTGATGAAAAAAAAAATTTTAAATCAAAATAGGAAGAATGCCACGGTCACGAACTTCGATTTTGATTAATTAGCGTGACGTACGGGACATTACATTTTTATTTTTGTATCTCATTTGAATTATCTGTTTTAAATTAAATATCTCAGGACATATAGACCATCATGCTAGAAAATAGGAAAAAATATAAGAACTTTCAAAATTAATTAATTATGCAAATGAGGTAGGGTCCAAAGTGTGATGTCCCGTACGTCACAATTTTGAACATAATTTGTTTAATTTTAATTGTGAAAATAAATTTTTTTTTTAAAGATATTCTAGGAAGTTCTAATTTAGATGAATACCTATCAAAAAATAGGTTTAACAAAAATAAAAAAATTTCTGTTTTGATTACATAATCAAATTAAGAAATGTGACGTACGGGACAAGTGTGTGACGTACGGGACAAACCCATATAAAACCACTACAAGATGTGAAAAGGGAAATGACCAAAAGGAGAATATACTGTGTTGGGAAACTTGTTGTATACAGGGATATAGGAACATTCCAACTGGGTCCCTTAGGGAATTTACAAGTACTGAATTTGATGTAATTAGTCTTCAACCCAGCCCCCTGGTATTATCAACTTTGGTATTTTGCCAGTTGATGTCATGCATTTTTGTTGATTTACGCTTTAATCTTTTGAATTGTGGAAAAGGTCACACAAACCTTTAGGGTTTTAATTTCTTATATCTGGTGGTGTTAATAAGATGTCTTTAATCAATTATACAAAATACATTCAAGATTTATTTGTTGATCCATCTTTGACAAACATGTACATTAAAGTACATCAAAATTCTTTAATATTTGACAGCAACATATACATGTTCTAATCTGTAATTTAAAAAAACAAAAGACAATATGTTTTGCATTATCTTTCAAACAAGCTATGAAGAAAAGACTTCATATTTGTAATGTATCTTTGTTCACAAACACTTAGAGCATAAGAAATGTTCTTTGAAAAAATATGATGTGCCGACAACGAGTGTGCCCCTGTGTTTCAAACAAGTTTAAATAAAAGTTTTCAAGTTAAGTTCATCTTCTTTGTTAATTTTTATTTAAATACATTGAGCAATGCTGAATGGAATGGATGAAAGAAATGAGAAAAGAAGCATGACTGCACATGATAGATGGGTAAATGGAATAAGAATGATAGTATGGTGTGTATGAATGTAATTCATCTTATTTCTTTATTAAATTAATATTTTTATTGATTTACCTCATAAATTAACTCAGGGAATATTAAGTGATGGTCAGAGGATTTAATTAGGTTCTAAAACACTATAATAGTCACTGATTTAAGTTAAAATTGTTAACATTAAACAAATTTTGACGAAAATTCTTCATTTCAATGCATTTTCCCATAGAGAAAAGTTGTCCCGTACGTCACGTGTCCCGTACGTCACATACACACATTTATGTTTTGGAATATTACATAACAACGAAAGGTCAGAAAAATATGGTAATACTTGTGATTAATGCTTGATTCCATAATGAATTAAGATATCAGTACCATAAATCTCATAACTTAATAAATTCAGAGAACTTTTACGATGAACTTATTTTTGAAAAAATCAGAAATTCTCTGGTCCCGTACGTCACGCAGCACATTAATTACATTAAAAATTAATTTAAGAATTGGTCAGAACTAAAACTTTCCACAAATGAACTAGCCCATAATAGCCACAGACTCATACCAAAAGATAGCCATATAAATAATTTCATCCATTGTTATTTCTTGTTTAAAGCCTCTGAATGTCCCGTACGTCACAATCCAAATAGCTTGGACCTGCCCCAGAATGTTTTCATTGATCATCGTCATTTTTTACAATGGACGTTTATGAGGTTTATGACCGTTCATTAACGCTTTTGAGCTGAATTATAGATATCGTCAAAATACTAAAGGGGCATTTGAACAAATCTAACCCTATTTTATTCTTCTCACCATATGATAAGCTAAACAACACAGTAGAAGAGAAACGAGGAAGCTCCAAGTAATTTTCGTGGAGTTAGACACTTTACAGGCATCCCTTTAACATTTGTTCCATATTTTATAGTAACTAAGGCACTGTGAAAACAAGGACGTGTAGAAATTGTTGATATTTGGGGAATTTACACTTTGTCTTTAGTCTTACTGACACTGTGGCAGCCTCTGCGCGCGCGCACTTGTTCCTTCATCATGTACGTTCATGCACATATCATATATGCGTGCACAACCAAACACTAACACATACAAATTGCCGCTTATTGTCGTTTTAGAGCTTAAATTTCCTTCTTTAGTACTTACATGTATACTAGGAATTAAATTGAGTTGACTATTATCATCGACATCGAAGACGAAGTAACCCCCGATCTGAATTGGAATTCTAGACAAAACTCAAACTTCAATCAAAGACAAAAAGTCAAAACAAAACTAAGTAAACTAGTAAAGACCATCGCCATCGGCATCGGCATCGGGAAATTACACTTTTACAGAGATTGAAAAAGTAGAGTGAAGCTGTGGCGGTTAAGTATAATTTACCTAGATCGACAAATCTATCGCTTTCATGGCCTTTTTGACATTATTATTGTTATTTTCACTGTCGGCATTCTAGTGATAGACGCAACCGATACGGTCGGCGGTGCGATGTAAGAACACCGCAAGTCCGCAGTAAAAGTGACTTACGGAAAATCAGTTGACATCCGTATACACGAACACTTTTTCAGAAACTTAGGCAGCTAGGTACGGTACAGCGCCAGGTTCTGTATAGCAGCTTTGCAGCCCTGTACCATACCTAGCTGCCTAAGTTCCTGAAAAAGTGTTCGCGCATGCGCATACGGATGCATGCATTATGTATGCAGTTCGAAAAAAGGTTCCGCGAAAGACCTGAGGAAAAGTGATGGAAAGCGTTGTAAAATCTCCCAAATCGCCGTAATTATAGAATGACATGTATAGCGACACACGAGATCGGTGAGTTAAAGTATTTATAGTAGCCCTAAAATGTATTGATACTTGATAGGGCTACAAATTTCGCGCAAAGTACGAAAATGTTGGTTTTTAATTCGAAGTCAACTGATTTTCCGTAAGTCACTTTTACTGCGGACTTGCGGTGTTCTTACATCGCACCGCCGACCGTATCGGTTGTGGACCTATCGCTAGAATGCTGACAGTGAAAATAACAATAATAATGTCAAAAAGGCCATGAAAGCGATAGATTTGTCGATCTATAATTTACCCTGATATTTTATTGATAACAAATAAGTATATTTCCCGAGCAGTCGAAATGTCGAATCATGATTGACGGGCGATTAGTTCATCTTCGAGTTCGACTTCGACGTTCATGCACTAGCACTGACCCACACATACACCCATTGCCATTCACTTACGTGCATGAACGTAACGTTCACCCGTTCAAATTTATTGACAAATTATTGTATCTTCAGAAAGCAAATTAATGACAATTATGCTTCACATTCTCACTCTCAGACATATGTTTAATGCATATACTCACCATTTTACTCCAGATGCCACTTGAAAAATCCAAAATTTGGGCAAAAGGGGAAAAATCAGCCCATTTTCAAAGAAACGTCAACGTTTCTAGCCCGTTTCTAGCATGCTTGCTGTGTTGTAATGGCGACTCAGTATTTTTGTGGTCCGAGTCCGAGTGCGCTCTCTACGCCACAATTACGTACATGCGATACAATGCATTGCATAGCGATGTTTAGTTACGTGACGCTGGTAATGTGCACTCTCTTAACGCCGTAATTATGTGAAGCCTGTCATCACGCTCTGCTACCAACATACATTCAAATACGCTTTGTAAAAGACTAGTAAACAAACTTTCATGTTTACATGATATCGATACACATCTACAATGTATTGTAAATGGTCCTGATAGGACCATTTACTGCTCACAGTGGTAAAAATCTACGGGACACAATTTGAACTACAAACAGAGAGAAAAGAACAGCATATCTAAAGTAAACCAGAACGTCAATGACGTAGCGCTCATCCGCCATCTCGCAACATCAAATATCGCAAATTTCATGTGGTACACTTTTCAACTGGTCAAAAAATAAAAATTTGATGCCCTGGGGGTGTATTCTGAAAATGTAGCGGAGATAAAAATTTTATCTCCCTAAAATAAAATCGCGCTAAAATTTTTTAAAATCGGTATTCTGAAAAAGATTTTAAGGACATTTTAACGCTTAGGCCAGTGCGCGCTGTCAATAAAAGCCACGCCCCTTGCTGCTCCTTTGACCAATGAAAATATCGCTTACATCGATATTTTTGATCATTTGCATATGATTTTAAGACAACGTGGGAATTACGCCGTGGTTACAATTTATACTGCAAGTTCTTCTTCTTCTTCTTGTATAGTCTGCCTCCTTCAACTTGAAGATTCTTGCAAACTTTGTGTGTGTGTGTGTGTATACGCGACGTGCATAGTTCATATTCTTACTTGCAAGTCCAAACTCATTTATAAACAAAAACAAATAAAATAAATAAAACAAAATTAACGTATATACAAGTTCAGAAAGGACTGTATTCAGGACAATCTTAGCCACGACTTTCCAGCAGATGGCGACGGAAGGCATCTGTAGACGGGGCAGAGGCGATACTCTCGGGTAGAGTGTTCCATGCTATACTATGTATACTACTTGTTTGAACGTAATTAAGATAAAATCATCACAATGATAAAATCGGATATGTGAAAAAGATTCGTGTGGTCTCAAAGATTCATGTTGGAATCGAGTTCGAGGCCGTTTTTGTCAATAAACTATTATTACATGTATTTAATGGAAGTGTTTTTTCAAGTTGTCTTGTCATTGGTTTTGTGTGGTTGTGTTGTTAGATAATTTGTATGAAAACTGATAACGAATTTATTTCCGATATGTTTATGGGGGAAACGGTAAGATTGGTAAGATTTGTAAGATTTTATTTACTCTATCGACCCCTTCCGGGGTATGAGAGTACAAACTTTTTTTTACAATATACAACAATTCAAAAACAAAACAATGCAACAACAATGTAACATAAACATATCTACAAATTCAGCCTTTCTTGGGCAATTTACTCTTCTGCCACTTCGTGTTAATATTGGTGCTCTATTTCTCATATCATTAACAAGACAATCCTCATCAGAATATGTATTCAAGCAAAATGTTATCATAATAACTCTAACAAAAAATGCTAACTTCTTTAACTGGCAACGGTAACACTCATGACCTTCGAATCTGACTTACTTGTGTCCAAAATAAGCGCGTTTAATCTCATGCGCGCGCAAAGTTTGCTAAAATCGCGCGATATCTACACCCGTTATGTAATCAATTAAACTAATTTGCTTTATAATATAATTATTATGTATGATAGGTGTACTACACATCGGCACTGTTTTTAATATCGGCACACCGCGTAATATTTGTTTTTGCGCGTGTTGTGAAAAATCGCGCGTGTGATTATGCGCGCTACCCTTAGAAACTGCACTGGTCGAAATTTGGGGAAGAAATAATGCGTTTATAGTCCGCTACGAGTATTTTTGTGAAATTTGTGAAATAATGCTAACATCACACAACAAATTTGGAGTTGCGTGCGTTGTCAACGAGTGTTGAGGGGTGCCGGTATTAAAAACACTTCGAACTCGTGAAGCCAAAAAACAACGCGCGCGTTCGAAGGCGATATCTCAAAATATAATTAATATATCGCAAATCTGATCATCGCATCGGAATCTGCACTATTTTCTCAATATGTGAGTACAATTTCAAGAAATTTGAATGATTTTTAAGTCTTAAACTGTCGGAAATGTTTTAGGGTGCCGATGCGGGGGTCACTCAACCATACAGTAATCAACTCAAATTATCACAATGGCGGCACATAGAGCGAACAACTTTACGGAGGATGAAACGATGATCATAGTGCAAGAAGCGACGAAGCGGAAACAAACGATAATCGGGAAGTTTAGCCCAACACTGACAAAGGCAACGAAAAGTACGGGCGGCCATGCGCGTGTTGCACTGTTGATGCTCGTGGAGGATACGTGCTCCAAGAAGCGCTGCCATAGCTTTTCGATTCAAGTCACGGAGATAAAACTGCTACTAAGTGATTTTAATTTCTGTTGTAAGTTTTATGTTAAAATTTTTTTCAGAATACCGATTTGCCTCATTTACATAAAATTTGCATATCTTCCATGGCAACTACAATAAATTTTAGCGCTGGCTTAAAATTTGTAGTGACGTAGATAAAAAAAAAATCTCACAGTTTCAGAATACCGATTTCCTAAATTTTTTTTTAGTGACGTAGATACAATAAATTCTAGCTTAAAATCGTTTTCAGAATACACCCCCTGGAAGGGACATGGGAAAAAATAAAAAAATAAAAAAATAAATTTAAAAAATCAAAATTAAAATAAAAATAAATAAAATAAAAAACAAAAACAAACAAAACAAACAAACAAACAAACAAAAAATAAAATAAAATTAAAAAAAATAAAAATAAAAATAGAAAAATAAATAAAAATTAAATTAAAAAAAATTAAAAAAATAAAAAAATAAAAAATTTACCATAATTAATGAATGGAGAAAAATTTCAAAATTCTGTGTAGCAGTTTAGTGTACCAAAGTTAGCTCTACCAGATAAAGCAAACCAAATCAAAATCGGTCGAGAAATGAAGGAGAAGAAGCATTTTTTGTGATTTCGAATAATTTGCATAAATTACCATAGATAATGAATTTCATGAATCTGTATAGAAGTTTGAAATCCCCCTCTTAGCCCTATCTTATGAAACCTAGCCCTATTAGATAAACCAAACAGAATGAAAATCGGTCGAGAAATGAAGGAGAAGAAGCATTTTTTGTGATTTCTGGAATAAATTTGCATAAATTACCATAATTAATTAATGGAGAAAAATTTCAAAATTCTGTGTAGAAGTTTAGTGTACCAAATTTAGCTCTACCAGATAAAGCAAACCAAATCAAAATCGGTCGAGAAATGAAGGAGAAGAAGCATTTTTTGTGATTTTTGGAATAAATTTGCATAAATTACCATAATTAATTAATGGAGAAAAATTTCAAAATTCTGTGTAGAAGTTTAGTGTACCAAAGTTAGCTCTACCAGATAAAGCAAACCAAATCAAAATCGGTCGAGAAATGAAGGAGAAGAAGCATTTTTTGTGATTTTTGGAATAAATTTGCATAAATTACCATAATTAATTAATGGAGAAAAATTTCAAAATTCTGTGTAGAAGTTTAGTGTACCAAAGTTAGCTCTACCAGATAAAGCAAACCAAATCAAAATCGGTCGAGAAATGAAGGAGAAGAAGCATTTTTTGTGATTTTGGGAATAAATTTGCATAAATTACCATAATTAATTAATGGAGAAAAATTTCAAAATTCTGTGTAGAAGTTTAGTGTACCAAAGTTAGCTCTACCAGATAAAGCAAACCAAATCAAAATCGGTCAAGAAATGAAGGAGAAGAAGCATTTTTTGTGATTTCGAATAAATTTGCATAAATTAGCATATATAATGAATTTCACGATTCTGTGTAGAAGTTTTAAATCCCCCTCCTAGCCCTATCTTATGAAACAATCAGAATCAAAATCGGTTGAAAAATAACGAAGAAGAAGCATTTTGAAAATTGTGGACGGACGGACGGACGGACGGACGGACGGACGGAAGGACGGACGGACGGAAGGACGGACGGAAGGACGGACGGACGGACGGACGCCGGACGCAACGCCATGGCATAAGCTCATCGGGCCCTTCGGGCCGGATGAGCTAAAAATTGCATACCTAGATTGAAGCTGATTTTATGATTTATTGTACAAAATTTCATTTTCAAAATGATAAGTCATACTTACAAAAATCGTCATATAAGTTCCATTTCTTTCTCTTCCTGCTCGATGTCCCATCGTAAACAAAGAAAGCCCGCCCGCAACATGCGGAGGCCGCTTATTATTGTCCAAAACAAGCCAACTCGCGATCTGCAAGCATGCCCGCCGTATCCGATTTCGGATACGCCGTATCAGAATTCGGATACGCCGTGTCAGAATTCGGATACGGTAACACGTGTGGTGTGGGAAGCTTGCGGGAAATACATGACAGTCATCCAGATAGCAGCAACACTTTCGAGAGGGATCACGACTGAGATTTTCTCAGTCTTTTTATTTTCCAAAACTGCAGATTTTCCATTTTTTTCGACATTTGAAGAATAATTTGGACCATTTTGGTAAGTTCATATAACACTTGTATCATTTTTAGGGCCAGTCATGATTGATTTTGTTGAATTTAAGATAAGAATTTTGTGTGAAATTTTGACAAACTTTTCTTGTACTGTCCCACATTGTTCCCGTATAGCGCAGCATTACAATGTAGTGTTGTGTGTATCGATAGAGCTACCGTACCGCGCGATATGTTATGCCATAGCCAGCCATAGGTGGTAGTCCAAGAAGACTAAAGGTAGAGACATTTACATTAACATTTGGACTTTTTTTTTAACATGTCATACCTTTAGTCCTAGTCCATAGTGTACACGTTCTGTATGTAGCCACTTATCCACCAAAAAAACCCTCCAATTTGGTTGGAAATATTTCGGCTACTCACCTGAATTTTCACGACTAGGCAGATGTTTACTCTCTTTCTGCAATTGTGCTGTCCCAAATACGTTTACAAGTTGTAATTCTGGTAAAATTAACATTTTTCCGAGGTAAACACAGCCCGATGTTTGATGACCAAGAATTCCCGTAACATGCTATTCAACGCAATTGCACATAGTATTGTATTCGCCGTGTATAGACATTTGCATAACACACGGCTCACGAATATAATACCGTTGCATGTATAACCTGTACGCGCGCGCGCCGTATCATACAGTAGAGGATACGGCGCGCGCGCGTGCAGGTTATACATGCAACGGTATTATATTCGCGAGCCGTGTGTTATGCAAATGTCTACACGGCGAATACAATACTACATGTGCAATTGCGTTGAATAGCATGTTACGGGAATTCTTGGTCATCAAACATCGGGCTGTGTTTACCTCGGAAAAGTGTTAATTTTACCAGAATTACAACTTGTAAACGTATTTGGGACAGCACAATTGCAGAAAGAGAGTAAACATCTGCCTAGTCGTGAAAATTCAGGTGAGTAGCCGAAATATTTCCAACCAAATTGGAGGGTTTTTGGGGTGGATAAGTGGCTACATACAGAACGTGTACACTATGGACTAGGGCGCTAGTTCACTATTGTACCCGCACTCCGGTGTCGGCACGCTAGGCCGCTAGCTGCTCGTGACGCGCTCGTGAAGAGTACCCTTCGAAACAAAAATATAACGCACCCAAAAATTCAAAATCAACTAAATCTTCGACATGTACAATTGTTCGTCTACTCTTAACCCTATATAACCCTAACTAAACCCCTAACCCTAACCCTAATTTGGTGGCTATAGGTCAGATTAATGGCTATAGGTCTGATTAATGGCTATATCGTGTATTAGGCCCACCAGCACCACCACTTATACCGTTTGTGCTTAGCATACAGAATCACATTGACGTAGTGCATTATGTTTTCGATCGGCGGGGCAATTGATTGTTCGAGGGGTGTGAGCGAATTCACTTTGACCCAGTTGACAATGAGTTGTTAATGGTTACGACCGGACGCTCGTGGTATAGAACAAAGGCACCACGAAGTGTGTGGGGTCATGTGTAACATACAAAGTATTTTACACATGACAGTACAGGTATGATTAGGCCCCACCACTGCTATACTGTATACCACATCTACACTGTAAGATGGTTCTGTATACATACAGTAACCATTTACCTTACACTAGTGCTTATCGTGGTCGAAGCTACCTTTCCGATTTTTCTCTCTCACATACCTTCTCTTTCTCACTTCTTTTGCGCTCCAGCTATATATAAATGGATAGTCCAACATTTAATCATTTTTTATTATACAAATTTTAATAAAAATACGTTCTGCTATGCTCACCAAATCTGCATTTTCAGCGGGAAATTTTTTGTGAGTCCGCCTTCCTTCGGGAATTGGCAGGAAAAGGCCGACTGTACACGCGCCAGCTATGGCTGGCTATGGCATAACATACGGGAAGGTAGCAGATATCGATATAACATGTAAACATGAAAGTTCGTTCAACTAGTCTTTTACAAGGCGTAATCATTTAGTCACATGAATGTATGTTGGTAGCAGAGCGTGATGACATTGGTTCACATAATTACGGCGTTAGTAGTCAACGTCTTGATGGAAGATCAACATCCGATCTCGAATGGTCGACACTCGAAGAGAGTGCACAGTAGCAGCGTCACGTAACTAAACATCGCTATGCAATGCATTGTGTCGCATGTACGTAATTGCAGCGTAGAGAGCGCACTCGGACACGAACCAGAAAAAAACCGAGTCGCCATTACAACACACATAGGTCAATTAGCATTGGTCATACGTGCGCCTTATTTTACAACATGTTCAAGCCCGTGCAACAAGTTTGTGTTGCTATTTTGGTTTTGACAGTGGTGTTGGTGGTGAATGTTGTAGAAATTAATAAAGTTAAACTACTATACATACCAAATATGCTATTTTTGTTGTCCTTTCTCTTCACTTTCCTGGCATTTGAGCTCTTTTTCTCTGGAAAAAAATGAGTAAGTTCCAGCACACCCCGAATCGTGTTCCACATGTACACTGAATTAAAAATGTACATAAAAACAGTGAGCCATCTATTGACAAGAATCGCACAGGAACGTTACTAGCGCTTGCTAGATACATGACACCAAAAAAGGTTCATTATTCTTCTTTCCAGATGTTTTTTATTTGTTTTGATCTACTCCGTGGTTTCTAAAAATGTTGCGCAGATTTTAATATGTGTACGTGTTTAGCGCCCTCTTTCAGAAAAAAGAGTATACGGCTTGTGTTAAGGCTAAGCACGTCCGTGCGTGCTATTGTTCCCCAGTGCAGCTTGTTTACTATACGGTTAGCTTATGATCACCGTATGCGGGCGCGGCGGGCGCGTCGTAGCTTCACTTCTTCAAAGATGGCCGAGCTTCGGGTAGGAGTCAACAACTGACGAAAAGACATTAACATTTGTAAGTAATTTAACCATTGCAATGCAGCGAATGCTAAATGAAAACACGACTTAATATGTCGTGTACAGCAGTGTCTGTATACAATGTTTCATGAATGTGGAATGAATGAGTTGACACCGATAATGTCGGGCAGGTACATGATGCATACACGAGTTCCTATATGTTGCGTGTAAATGGTCCAGTTCACTGGACCTATTTACTAGTAGATGTGCATTACAACACAGTCAGCATGCTAGAAACGGGCATTCACGTCGACGTTAACGCGAAATGTGCTAAATTTACACATTTTGGACAAGAATTTTCATTTTGAAAGTTCCATCTGGAGTGAAATGGTGAGTTAATGCATAAAACAAATATATTAGCGCCTGATTGTGATCGATAATGGTGATGATGCTGCTTACTGAAGTAGCATGATTTTGTGTAAGATGTGGTGCATGTCAACAGCACGTTCGAACACGTAAGTGAATGGCGATGAGTGTATGTGTGCTGTATACTGAGTCTACTCTTATGTAGCCAAGTTATAGCCACTAAATCTGACCTATAGCCACTAAATCTGACCTATAGCCATTAATCTGACCTATAACCACCAAATTAGGGTTAGGGTTAGGGGTTTAGTTAGGGTTATGTAGGGTTAGGACTAACAATTGTCGAAGATTTAGTTGATTTTGGGTGCGTTATATTTTTGTTTCGAAGGGTACTCTTCACGAGCGCGTCACGGGCAGCTAGCGGCCTAGCGTGCCGACACCGGAGTGCGGGTACAATAGTGAACTAGCGCCTGGACTAGGACTAAAGTAGATCGACAAATCTATCGCTTTCATGGCCTTTTTGACATTATTATTGTTATTTTCACTGTCGGCATTCTAGCGATAGACGCGACCGATACGCGGTGCCTTAAGAGGCAAGAACACCGTAGCTCTACAGTAAAAGTTACTTACGGAAAATCTTTTTTTTTTGCACATAAAACACAACATATTTAGTATTTTGAGCGACATTTGTAGCCCTATCAATACATTTAGGGCTGTTATAATACTTTAACTCACCGATCTCGTGTGTCACTATACATGTCATTCTATAATTACGGTGAATTGTGAGATTTTCCACAATTTTCCATCACTCTTCGTCGGTCTTTCGCCGTTCAAACTGCCGTTATCGTACACAGATGCAATAATTACGGTATCGCTAGCGTGCACACAAAAAAAAAAAAAAAAAAAAACGACGCAAAATTTAAATGAGTTATTTGACTTGACAAACTGTTACCGCTACCGAATAATTATTGGAATCACTGGCCCACAATTATTTGCTAAAAATGTAGCGGTAACAGTTTGTCAAGTCAAATAACTCATTTAAATTTTGCGTCGTTTTTTTTTTTTTTTTTTTGTGTGCACGCTAGCGATACCGTAATTATTGCATCTGTGTACGATAACGGCAGTTTGAACGGCGAAAGACCGACGAAGAGTGATGGAAAATTGTGGAAAATCTCACAATTCGCCGTAATTATAGAATGACATGTATAGTGACACACGAGATCGGTGAGTTAAAGTATTATAACAGCCCTAAATGTATTGATAGGGCTACAAATGTCGCTCAAAATACTAAATATGTTGTGTTTTATGTGCAAAAAAAAATGATTTTCCGTAAGTAACTTTTACTGTAGAGCTACGGTGTTCTTGCCTCTTAAGGCACCGCGTATCGGTCGCGTCTATCGCTAGAATGCCGACAGTGAAAATAACAATAATAATGTCAAAAAGGCCATGAAAGCGATAGATTTGTCGATCTAGGACTAAAGGTATGACATGTTTAAAAAAAACGTCCAAATGTTAATGTAAATGTCTCTACCTTTAGTCTTCTTGGACTACATAGGTGGCGTGTGTACGCGGCCATTTCCTGCCAGTTCCCGAAGGAAGACCGACTGACAAATTTTTCCCGCTGAAAATGCAGATTTGGTGAGTTTAGCAGAACATTTTTTAGTCAGAATAGAGAAAGAAAAAAAAGGAAAAAAAGGGGCACAATCCATTCATGGATTGCTGGAGCACAAAAGAAGTAAGAAAGAGAAGGAATGTGAGAGTGGAAAAAAGTGAAACCTACTTCGACCGCGAAGTGGATGACTGTACATTGACATTGTAGATGTGCACTGACCTCCAAACAAACTGCATCCAACTTACACAGAAGACTACACGTCGGACTACACACATCATTTCACAAAGTCAACGATCAAACGGCAAGAGTGTGAATTCTACGGAAATGGAGTCCCGTAGGCGAATAAAAATCATAATACTTCGTCAAGAGTATCTTTTCAAACAAACAGAATATTTGTTCACAACAAAAACGTTTAGATAACTACTAAAAAGGGAAATTCGAGATCGAAAACTTACCGAACTTTTCCACTTTCTTCGCAATCACAGATTCCACAGATGAGCGATCATGAACAACCGTGGGCAACCATGAACAACCAAAAATGAACATCTATGAAAAAAAGAATGAAGGGTCTAATAGTAACCAACTACCACCCCAAACGGAAAAGAAAGACTGTAAGACGGGTATGTGCCGCTTAAAACACCCCCTTTTTCACACTCGATCACAGCTCTAAAGATACCCGATTTTCAAAAATTTCCGCTCCATAGACCCTCGGAATGACTTGGCTAGGTAGTTGAGTAGCGACAATCCATTATTCTTCTTTTAGTTCGGCTCCATAGACCCCCGGAATGACTTGGCTTTGTATTTGAGTAGCGCCAAATCCATTATTCTTCTTCTAGTTCGGCTCCTTAGACCACAATTTGAGCCTTTTTGAGGGTTTCCGTAGATATTTGGAATCTCCGAGTCTATGTATTTTGTAGTTTTAGTCTGCTCCTTAGACCCCTTAACTCCTCTTTCAGGGATTTTGTAGCTCCAAAGACCCTATATTTTGTGCGTTTCATGGATTTTGTAGCTCCAAAGACCCTATATTTTGTGCGTTTCATGGATTTTGTAGCTCCAAAGACCCTATATTTTGTGCTTGTAGTTAGCTCTTCAGACCCCCATTTCAGAGTTCCGTGCGGCACACCCCCGTCAAAAAATAATTCGAGTGCCCCCCCCCCCCCCCCCCCCACCCCCCCCCCCGGGCTGATTTGTTGCCCTTGTTGGTCTAAATAACACCAGAAAATATAATCCGGGATATAATCCAAATCAGTGTAAACAAGGGCTGGGGATACAGTGGCGTAGCTTGGTCGGACTGCATGATTGGGACTTGGGAGCACTCAAATTATATGCCGGTGGGGGGGGGGGGGGGGGTGGGGGGAGGGGAGGGGGAGAGACAACACTCCGTATGTGTTTCTTTATTTTTCATATATTTCCCCCTCATTCTTTAAAAAAAAAAGTTTCTTCAAATTAGGGGACAGGCCCTCTGTGCCCCCTTTCTGTGACCCCCGTACTGATCCACTGCTAGAAGGCCGTCCTTTGTTACCACCACCCGCAGTCTCTATATTTTCAATATACTTATAATTGTCTCTGAACGAATGTACTGCATGCAAGGGCGTCGATTTCTTCTCGCCATTGGGGGGATGATTCGTCATTTTGATGACCATCTCTGGCGAGGGAGCGAAGCGACAACCCAGCAGCGTGCCCGGGTTTTTATGGCTGAGGGGGGGGGGGGGGGGGGGGGAAATTAGCTTTTGAATTAAGCTGTTTAGAAATTGGAAGATTATTAAGTGCACATTGCAAACATCATGTTATGAGCTGGGCTTTTTCAAATATGAACTTTAGCCTGATAGATACATATATTGCAAGCATTCTGGTGGAACCCTTAATAGCATCAGTCATGGGATACCCACAGTGGGAAGGTCCAGGGGGCGGAGCCCCCGGAAGCTTTGGGATTTGTAATATCCAGATATAAAGATGTTGTCTATATGTAAATATAGAGTTAACTATTCTTTAGTTAATTGGCTTTTGAATTAGTTGTTTAGAGATTGGAAGATTATTAAGTGCACATATTGCAAGCATCCTGTTATGATGAGGGCACTGTTCAAGTATGGATGAATTTTAGTCTAATAGATAAATACTGTCGATTGCAATCATCCTGATGGACCCCTGAATAGAATAAGTCATGGGGATACCGACACTGGAAAGCTTATTGGGGGTCCAGGGGGCGAAGCCCCCGGAAGCTTTGGGATTTGTTATATCCAGAAATACAATTTACTATTGAATATTTTTTAGCTCAATTTTAGTGAGCGAAGCGCAAACGCACGTGGGCCAGGATCGCCTGAAAGTTGCCAAGAGAGAAGTCCTGAATAAAACTATTTAATGAGTACAGGGCTGGTGCTGGGTCAAATAACCTTAATGGGGGTTCCAGGGCGCAGCCCCGGAAGATTTTGGATTTGGGCAGTTTAGCATTATCAAAAAGTTGTTTAAAGAAGACTATAGTAACAACTTCCATTCATGAGAGGGGGCAATGCTCCTTAATTTTAATGTTATTACATATTTTTGAACCCCAAATATTGGGGGGGGGGGGGGGATGATAATACAGGCCATCCCCCCCCCCCCCAGCTGAAATATTTGGGGGGATATATCCCCCCCATCCCCCCCGTGCTCGACGCCCCTGACTGCATGTAATAATTTATGCAGAGCTTTTCCCATCCCTTTCTGTGGGAGCTCGTACATTGTCTCTACTATTATGTATCTTTATTTAATAAGTATATGATTTGCTACATTATCATTCCATGCGTTTACTCTAAAACAAATCAAAATATAAATCCATTGTATATTGTAATTGATTAAAATTACACACACACACACACACACACACACACACACACACACACACACACACTCATGCAAACAAAACAAAATTCAAAGTTTTATTCCTCCAAATTATACATGAACAAATTGTCAACAATTACAATAAACTAATATATATAATCAAATGAACAATACAATTATTTTCAAATGCATATTTACCTTACTTACATGTTAACAATCACAATAAACTATAATAATTAATTATATTACACACTAAAAGAAAGATAAACATAATTATAAAAACAAATTTGTATTCCTCCAAACATAACATAATTATACAGGAGAAATTGTCAAAAATTACAATAAACTAATATAATAATCAAATGAACAATACAACTATTCAAAGTGCATGTTTACCTTATTTGCATACTGTAATATACTACACTTAAAGAAAGATAAACATACCTATACAAAAAAATGGAGGTTATTTTCTAATAAAATGATGTAACCTTGCTACATCCCTCACCCTACTCCCATTCATCCAACCCAATCACACACACACACCCTCACGTCATCACTCATTTTCCGGTGTATCTGCTCGCATTTCCGTTAAAAGCAATCAAATCAAGATCATATTTATTTGTTCCCACTTTTGTTAGCGGTTAACTCAATTTGCCTCTTTTCATCGCTAACCTTTTTTCATCTTCCATAATTATAACCCAAAATAAGTTTTACTATACTCTTTGTATAACGATGGAAGAGCTCCTTGTATTCTTGAAGAAAAAATATATATTTCAACAAGAAAATTATAGAATTACATGCCTTAACTCTGCATGTTCGTCCTGGTAAACCCAACAATATTGAGTTCCAATCCCGATTATTATTTCCTTTAATGATTAACTTCTTCTAACCAAAATCGTTGAACTTTTGAACAATGCAAACATAAATGTGAATAAGTCTCCACCTAATCTCGACAAAAGGAGCATAAATCATCTAATACAAAACCAAATTTATAAAGGCTTTCTTTTGTATAACTTGCACCATGCAATAACTTTAAAGGTAGTGTTGAGTATTGGTATTTCCCGAAGTGCCCCCGATATTCTTTTTGTGAGATAATGAAAAACTGACTATTAAATTCGAAAGAACATACAATTTTAATGACAGAATATACTTTATTTGTTCAAAATCGGTTCAGAAACGGCTGAAATATCCATAAATATATTTTGTATTCAAAATGCTATTCACCGGCAATCACCAGGCGATACGGTATTTAGACTTTTTAGAAAATTTCAAAAAATGCTCGAATAGGTTTTTAAAAAGTGGTTGATGATATCTCTATTGAATCATTATTTCAACAAACAATTTTGTATGAAAAAAAGGCTAAAACCAATGATTATTCACAGAAATACAATATAAATACTAGAACCCCAACTAAATAAGCGTATAGCGTTTTAACCACAGAGATAGGCCACACCTTTATCAGCAAGTTTTTGAAAATACGCACCGAATGTCATGCAAATGAGGTAGTACGTCAGATTTGTTTCATTTGAATAAATTATCAGACGTGGATTCATTGGATAAATTAACACATTACGCAAAAAGCTAAAGTAATTACGCATTGCGCACTTGCAGTTGCCATGGCATTTAAACACGCACTTCTCAGCAAAATTGCGCTTCATAATACCAAAGACGCCTAAGTATTCTAATTCATCTCTATTATTTAATTACGCGCAGTACTAACAGTAACGCGATGTCATGTATTTAATTGCGCACAGTCAAGAAACAGGGGATTTCCCTACTAGGATCAAAATATTGTTTTTCATTGTGACGTCATAACAGAGGC